>MU785176.1:34384-87241 GCA_026770625.1 Nicotiana glauca | reverse complement strand
CCTTTATATATATATATATATATATATATATATATATATATATATATATATATAATAATAATAATTTAATTCTATAAAAAGCGTGTCTCGAAACTTTTATAAATTTGAGGAGTGTTACATAGACCTTACCCCTACCCCGAGGAGTAGAGAGGTTATTTCCAGGAGATCCTCGGCTAAATATGTTTTAATTATCATAGCATTATCAACACAGGTATGCAATAGAAGAAGTGTAGATACATTAACTAACACATTTAATGACAATAATAGATAAAGAATATATTAAAATAACCATCCCCTAATGAGAAGACTTAGCACACAACAAATAATAGAAATGTAACCATGCTAATTTTTTTCTCCAAAATAGGAAAGAATTCTATAAGGATATAACCTGCATATTATATTGACAAAGATCTAATTATTATAGCAAGCCAACAAAAGGAAAAGGAGCCACCAGAACTAACCCTTAATCCTTTCTCGAATAAAATTAAATTCTACATGTGTGCACATGCAGCAATAATTTTGTAATTGTATCTCACGTACAATGCAAACCATATCAAAGTAAGATTTTTCCTTATATGTGACTTGTTTGGAATGAACATGTTATGATAATCATATAGAATAGTTCGAATATAATAACACATTTAACTGGAAAATATCGCACAACTGCTTCACTTAATTAAGACATTTATCTAAAAATTTGTCAATAAAGTATCGCCAACACATAAGAGAGAAAACTAACAAAGTTATGAAATTTTACTTTCAGATATATCAAAATCCAAAAGTGTACATGAGCAATTGGGGAGTGATTACTCTAAAGAATAGTGTTGGATTCTTCTTAAACTTCATTAGTAAATATCATAGTAACATGAACTTGCAATTTAGTAATATAGCATAATTAAATAGGATTATTTAAAGCATTACCAATCTAGTATTCGTATCCGACTATTATATTTTTTTAATCAACATTAGTAAGATTTATTGCTATTCATCTCTTCCTGTGTGGAAACTGACCTCAAATATTTTAAGAATCACCTTACCAACTCTTTTCCCAGTTGGTTCATCAATCATAGCAACAAAAGTAGTACATTCAAAATAAGATGTATTTATTTATGAAATCGCTGAATCATCAGTAATAAATGCCCCTACCCGTTTCTCCCATCCCTATATTGTTCATTTCTCCTTTTGAATTTTGAGAATAATAAATGTATGAATCAAAAGTCAAAAAAATAGTGCTAAAGGACGGCTATGTGTGAGCTAGAAAAGAGACTCATTTAAAATATATCTGCCTTTTAGTAGGTTTGTTAGTTTGTGAACGAGTAATTGGTTATCCAAGAAAATTTATTTTATACACCCTCCGTTTCAATTTATGTGAACACATTTGACTTTGTACAGAGTTTAAGAAAAGAGAGAAGACTTTTGAACTTGTGATATAAAATGAGACACATATATTTTGTGTGGCTATAAATCATTGGATAGGTAAATTATTTCCAAATAAAGAAAGGGGTCATTCTTTTTGATATGGACCAAAAAGAAAATAGGTTCACATAAATTGAAACGAAGGTAGTATTAAATTAGACTTTTTCAAATGGTCACAATAACATGAATTTCTCTTAATATCAGTTAAATCCAAATAACTTCTGATATTTTATTTAAAATATAAAACACATAAAAATCTCAATGATACAACAATGTCTCATTTGTTAAACTAAACATTAGTAAGAATTTTTTTTTTAACACCTCTACCTCTTGGTCGAAATATTTTAACCACGGGAGCTTTGAAATTTTTATATCATTATTTTTTATCATTATCAGTATTCCTATGAATTTATTTTGTTATGATGCATATTAGCCCCTCGTGTTGTTTGCTGCAACTTGAACTGGACCGCAACATTGGTATGATCTAATACGCTTTTAATACATAAATGTCAAACTTCCTACATAAACACAATTGATCTAGGCATAGCTATTTCTAGGTGGACTCAAAGTTGCGTATCCATTGGTCTCCCAGTCCCGAAAAAGCAAAAGGTTATGACTCAATTAATAATGACCAAGGGCTATAATTCCGACTTTCATTAACAAGACAAATGAACAAAACCTGAACGGCTACAATATCTTGACTTTCATTAAAAAACAGAGAATACATGAATCAAACTTGTTGATAATTAGATAGGATATTTTGTTCTTTCATACTAAATTATCACATGGTGATTAGGATTGACTTTGAGAGAGTTCAAAAGAATATGATTCGTTGGCAGAAGCTACAGGTTGAAAATGCAAACACACAATGTAGCATAAGCTATAGCTAGGTGGGCCCGTTGTTGGAAAAATAACACAGAAATAATATTCACCGTCTATGACAACAATATTAATAGAGCACTAGAACATGGTCTGAGGAGAATTTACTTGCATTACGGCTGGGCAGAGCCGTGGGCTCAAAGAATACTGTCTTCCGTCACATATACCAAACTTGGTCATCAAGAATCTCCGCCAACCAAGTTAATTGGCACATATCAATTAATGAGTCACAATCGGCACAAAGAATACTGTCTTCCATCACATATATCAAACTTGGTCATCATGAACCTCTGCCAACCAAGTTAATTGGCACATGTCAATTAATGAGTCACAATGGGCTCAAAGAATACTGCATTCCATCATATATACCAATCTTGGTCATCAAAAACCTCTGCCAACCAAGTTACTTGGCACATGTCAATTAATGAGTCACAGTGGGCTCAAAGAATACTTCTTTCCATCACATATAGCAATATTGGTCATCAAAAATCTCCGCCAACCAAGTTAATTGGCACATGTCAATTAATGAGTCACAGTGGGCTCAAAGAATAATGCCTTCCATCACATATACCAAACCTGGTCATCAAGGTTCCGGGATGTTTTAGGCCAAAAAATCATAGTTGTTGCACGTCCAGAAGAGTTGCAGGCCTCGGAACTCACCAGTGCGGTCTGCACAAAATGCAGTGCGTCCGCAGAGGGTGCTGTGCGAACTGCACAAACTGCAGTGCGGCCGCGGTGAGAAACATTTTACTTGTCCTACTTTGGAAGCTCATATCTTTTTATCTACAAGGAATTTTGAGATGATTTAAAAATGAAAGTTGTAGCTCATCGTGTCTAGTTTTCAGAAAAGTAAAGATGTCACAATTTGGACATATGTAGTAAATGTTATGATTAAAATACTAAAGACTATCACTACAGTCAAAACCTGTGCGGCCGCAGTCGTTTTTGTGCGGACCGCACTTGTTTTGTGCGGACCGCGGTCGTTTTTGTGTTGTACGCATAGGCGGAGATTCGGGGGTGCTCTATAAATATGAGGTTTTGGGTTTTATTTGATATTTAGAACTAGAGAGTTCAGAATTTGGCAATTTTTTGAAGATTTTTCAAGAAATTCATCGGGGTAAGTGATTCTAACTCAAATTTGGCTAGAGTACATGAATCTATCATTTAATTCGTAATTTTAGATGGAATTTGGGAAGAAAATTTGTGAAATCTTTCAAAAATGTAAAATGATGATCTGAACGACCAAATGGTATTGGAATTGGATAATTTTGGTATGGTTAGACTCATGAGGGTATGAGGATTCTGAAATACAAATTTTACCCAATTCCGAGACGTGGGCCCGAGGGGAATTTTGGTTATTTTACCTAATTTTGCGTATTAGCTTAGAATTTAATTATAGAATCAGCTACTTGAAGTGTTATTTACAATATACAAATGAATTGAATAGATTTGGGCCATTTGGAGTCGGATACTCGTAGCAAAGGCGTGGTTTCGGGTTGACTTGCACTTGTTCGAGGTAAGAGGCTTTTCTAAACTTGTGTGGGGGACCTTCCCTTTAGGATACAATATTTGATAATTGAAACGCCTTATACGTGAGGTAGAGAACGCGTACTTGAGCTAATTATTGAAAACCCAGTTTTACTTTAAGTATTTAAATTGATTTCTTTTCACTCATGTTTTATTCTACTTGGGAACTTAGCCTGTTGTTAGTTAGAAAAGCATGCCTAGTTTACTTAATTGCTTATTTACTTAAACTACCGTAATTATATTACGTGAAGCATGTTATGCTAGAATTAGTTGTTACTCGTACGAAGTTGGTATTTAGATTAATATGCTTGTGTTGTTGCTGTGTATTTTAATTTGGAACTACGGGACGGCATCCCAGGAGATCCCCTGCATGAGATTATGATCTGGTCTGAGGTACGGGATACCAAGAGATCATAGGCGCGTATATTGAGAATACCAAGAGATTCTCGAGATGTCAAGAGATCCCTGGCATATATTAAGGATACCAAGAGATCCTCGGGATATCAAGAGATCCCTAACACATATTGAGGATACCAAGAGATCCTCGAGATACCAAGAGATCCCTAGTGTATATATTGAGGATACCAAGAGATCCCCGGTTATTATCCTAGCTGTGAGCGGTATTTCCTTGTGATTTGCCTTTATATTCTGTTTTCATTATTATTCTATTATCACCTGTATAGTTTGTTGTTGTAGCTTCTCAATTATATTGTCCATCTTATCCTGTCACTTGATTATTTTTAACCTCAGTAGGGCCCTGACCTTCCTCGTCACTACTCAATCGAGGTTAGGCTTGGCACTTACTAAGTAACAATATGGTGTACTCATACCTCTTCTGCGCATGTGTTTCATGTGCAGATCTAGGTACCGCTGATCAGGCCTATCATCCTTGAGGGAGGCGAATGCTTAGAGACTCCGAAGTATATCTGCCGCGTCCACAGACCATGGAGTCCCTTTCTATTCCTGGTTAGTATTTAGCCCTTCTGTACTTTTCTATATGTTAGACATTCCAGAGTTAGAGCTATGTAGCATTTATCTTAGCTTGTGATTCGTGGGGTTCCGGTTCTTGGATTTAGAAATTAGTTTTGAGATTTATATATATACATATGGTGTATGCCGAGTGGCGCATTTGAACACTATTATTGCTTTATTTATGTTTTTAAATCATTTTATTACTGCAAGTTTGGTTATCTTCCTCAATTAGGCTTACTTAGTCGTAGAGACAAGGTGCCGTCACGATGGTTCACGGAGCGCGAACCGGGGTCGTGACAAAAGGACACGTGGAACCGATGACGGGGATGGCCGCAGGCCGAACACAAATATTTTGCTTATCACTGGAAGGGATAATGTTCATAAATGTGGGTTCAATGCCCTGCGCCCGGTAGTAATTAATAAGGAATATTCTGCAGCATTAAGAGCAACGGCTCGTTACATAGAATTTAGCATTTATGTCCACCGTTACATCTTCATCAATTACCCTCAAAATTGATATTAAAGGAGGGCACAATCCTAGGACCTTCTTCCCTAGACATAGCTATAAATAGTGAGCTTAGTTATCATTGTAAATGACACGAATCTTCTAGCAAACTTACAATACATTCTATACAAAGCTTAATACAACTTTACTTTCTTGCTTTTTGATTTCATCGTTGTTGTGCCCGGAAACCTTGTTCCCTCAACTGTCATATCTGTTGTTTAATCTACATCTTCAGGCTAAGTATTGCATAATTCTTTATTTATTTTCTTATTTTCAGGATTAAATTAATTCACTTGTCTAAAAATCACATAGAAATTCGACTTTACCATTTTATGGGTAAACATTCACGTAAATCGAGTAACTTTTGCTCTGCAAATTTATTAAATATTTATAAATTTTTAAGTGTGGATCCAGTTAGTTTTATATTATTAACTTGAGATTATAGAAAGAACACTTATAAACTTCCGATCACAGATTGCCGTTAGACACAAGAAGTCATTTTAGTGGGTTAGAGAATAATGAAGACTTTGAAGACAGGGAAGAATAGTCCATTATACAAAATTTTACTCTTAAGCAATAATAAAAAGATTGTCACGACCCCAGTTCACCCTCCATGAACATGTTGTGATGGCACCTAGTTCCTATAACTAGGTAAGCCTAAAAATGCGGAAAATTAATATAACTTGCGGAAACATTTAATGAAATTGAGCAAAACTAGAAGAAAATGGTATATAAGTGAAACTTGGCATATACAACTCAAACATAAAACGTGGAAGTCTACAATCTCATCCCAAAACCTAGAAACTCACGGGAACCACAGGCTAATAGAAATGTAATATGCTGCGCTAACTCCAGAATTTCTAAACAACTGAAAGAAAAGGATAGAATAACTACTAAAGCTAGAACAGAATAAAGACTCCTGGTCTGCGGACATGGCAGATATACCTCGAAGTCTCCGCTAGAACTCTCCGCCTCGAGGATAGCACGCCTGAGTGGAGCTACCTGGGTTTGCACATGAAAAATATGCGTAGAAGGGGCATGAGTACACCACAACGGTACTCAGTAAGTGCCAAGCCTAACCTCGGTTGGGTAGTGAAGAGGAAGGTCAGGGCCCTACTGAGGTCAAACACCATAATATGAATTAAAAATATGAAAACTGACAGTAATAATGAGTACAGTAGTGAGAATAGACAAGTTAAACAAGGCAATAAAAACTACACAAAGGCAAAATAAACACGGAATATGTACAACTCAATACCAATGATAGCAATGAGGATCTCCTAGGATACTGTCCTGTAGTCATTTTCTCAACAATCTAGTGGATCTCCCGGGATACCGTCCCGTAGTCCAACTATCAATATTCAGGGGGATCTATCGGGAATCTAACATGCAGTCCCAAAGTAAAAGTATAGGGGGATCTACCGAGAATCGAACCCGTAGTCCCAAAGTAAAAGTGCAGGGGGATTTGCCAGGAATCGAACCCGTAGTCCCAAAGTAAACAAATAAGGGGGTGATCTACCGTAATCTCACATCCATAGTCCCAATGTAAATACGCAACCACAACCAGAAGATACTCAAAAATGTAGTACAAAAGACAAGCAACAGGTAGTACTAGCCTAGCATGCTTCACGTAGTGCAGTCAAGGCAACTTAAATAACTAGGCAAGTTAAATCAACTAAACATGTTTTTCTAATCTAACACAGGTTATAATTGCAAGTAAAATAAGGCAAATATGAAGGAAACTCAGTCTAAAGATCTTAAGTAAAAACAGGATTTTCAAAAATTGGCTCAAGTACGCGCTCGTCACCTCGCGTACAAGGTACCCAAATACCAAATAACAAATCCTAAGGGGAAAGGTCCCCTACACAAGGTTAGAAAATCCACTTTCCTCGATCCGGCTCCAAAATCAACTCGAAATCATACTTTTGCCACGAGTATCTGACTCCAAATGGCCCAAATCTATTCAATTCAATTACATATCGTAAATAACATCTCAAGCAACTGATTCTACTATTAAATTCAAAGACAAGACATCTCGGAATTGAATAACTTTTACATTTTCAGAACCCTAGTATTTTAACAAGTCTAACCATATAAAAATCTCCCAGATCGGAGGTCAAACACTCGCTCAAAACTCAATAGTTTAGCCTATGAAGTTTTACCCAATTTTTCCAAATTTTGATCCTCAAATTCGAGTTTTAGTGAAGGATTTAACTACATAATGATGAAATATAACTAGAAGGGATTAAAGAAACACTATCCAATAATATCCTCTTCAAAACCCTCTCAAAATTGCCCTCTCCCAAGCTCAAATTTGATTTTCCAACTTTTGAAATTAAACCCTCGATTTCACTATTTTTTAACAGGGATTTCCGCTTCTGCAGACAAGGGACCGCATCTACGGTCCCGCTTCTGCGCAACAATTGCCGCTTCTGCAGTTTTCATTAAAAGGCCAGGTTCCGCTTCTGCGGTGTTACACCGCACCTGCGGTTTCCGCTTTTGCGGAATACTTACCGTTTCTGCGGTTTCTCACAAATGACCTAGAGCCGCTTCTATGATAAAGGTCTTGCAGGTGCGTAACCGCATCTGCGGTTAAACTTTTGCACCTACGGAAAAGCTGAGGGAGCCCAGATTCCGCTCCTGCGATGAAATGGCCGTTCTACAGCTCCGCTTCTGCAGATCCCAAGCCACAGAAGAGAAAACTTCAGCTGCTGCAACACTTCTCAAATTTTCCCTTTAACCACCCGAAATCATCCCGAGGCCCCCGAGACCTCAACCAAAAGCACCAATAACACCTAATACCCTATTCAAACTTGTACCAATCCTTAAACCACCTAAAACAACGCTAGAAACTCGAATTAAACAAGGATTTGAGCCTAAGAACTTCAAATTTTATCAAAATACACTTTTGATAAAAAAACTAACCAAAACACGTCCGAATGACCTGAAATTTCGCACACACATCCCAAATGACATGACGGGCCTACTGAAACTTCCGGAATTCCATTATGACCCTCAGATCAAAAACTCATTATCGGACCGGAAACTTCAAAAATTCAAACTTCGGCATTTCAAGCCTAAATGAGCTACGGACTTCCAAAATACATTCCGAACACGCTCCCAACCCTGAAATCACCTAACAAAGCTAACCGAACCATTGGATTTCCATTTCGAGGTGGTCTTCATGTTGTTCCAACTACGGACTATTTTTCAACTCTTAAGCTCTCATTTAGGGACTAAGTGTCCCAAAACTCTCTGAAACCCAACATCGAACATCCCGGCAACACAAAATAGCATAAATGAACTTAGCGAAAGCAGTAAATAGGGGATAGGGGCGGTAATTCTTAAGACAACTGGCCGGGTCGTCACATCC
The DNA here is from genome assembly GCA_026770625.1 of Nicotiana glauca. Lineage (NCBI taxonomy): Eukaryota > Viridiplantae > Streptophyta > Magnoliopsida > Solanales > Solanaceae > Nicotiana > Nicotiana glauca. The sequence goes on along the minus strand of MU785176.1, from coordinate 78,569 downwards.
TCCTACACTTAAACATTCATTCGCCCTCGAACGAGCATAGAGAACATACCTGTAGTAGTGAAAAGTTGAGGGTAAGTGCTGCGCATATCCTGCTTGGTTTCCCAGGTCGCCTCCTCGACCAGCTGACCCCGCCACTAAACCTTCACTGAAGCTGTGTTCTTTGACCTCAACATTCTGATCTGCCTGTCCAATGTAGCCACTGGCTCCTCAACATAGGATAGATCCTTGTCCAACTAGACTGAACTGAAATCCAACACATGCGACGGATCACCATGATACCTCCGGAGCATTGAAACATGAAATACCGGATGGACTCCTGCCAAACTGGAAGGTAAGGCACACTCATAGGCAACCTTCCTAACTCGCCTCAAGATCTCAGAAGGGCCAATCAACCTCGGACTCAATTTTCCTTTCTTCCCAAACCTCATGACGCCTTTCATAGGTGAAACCCGAAGTAGAACCCATTCACCAACCATGTATGAAACATCACGGACCTTCCTGTCCGCGTAGCTCTTCTGTTTGGACTAGGCTGTACGGAGTCTATCCTGAATCATCTTAACCTTCTCCAATGCGTCCTGAACCAACTCTGTGCCCAATAGCCTAGATCATCTGGCTCAAACCAACCCACCAGAGATCTACACCTCCTACCATATAAAGCCTTATACGGCGCCATCTGAATGTTGGATTGATAACTGTTGTTGTAAGCAAACTCCGCCAATGGCAAGAAATGATTAGAAAACCCTCCAAACTCAATCACACATACACGGAGCATATCCTCAAGAATCTGAATAGTGCACTCGAACTGTCCATCCGTCTGGGTGTGAAATGCAGTGCTCAACTCCACCCGAGTGCCTAACTCCTGCTGCACGGCTCTCCAGAACTACGATGTAAACTGAGTACCTCTGTCCAAAATAATAGAAACTGGAATATCATGCAGACGGACGATCTCCCGGATATAAATCTCCGCCAACTGCTCCGATGAATAAGTGGTACACACAGGAATGAAATGAGTAGACTTGGTCAGCCAATCCACAATGACCCAAATGGCATCAAACTTCTTCAAGGTCCATGGGATTCCAGATACAAAGTCCATGGTGATGCGCTCCCATTTCCACTCTGGAATCTCTATCTACTGAAGCAACCCACCCGGGAGCTGGTGCTCATACTTCACCTGCTGGCAGTTCAGGCATCTAGACACATAACCAACTATATCTTTCTTCATCCACCTCCACTAATAGTGATGCCTCAAGTCCTGATACATCTTTGCGACACCCGGAAGGATGGAATACCGCAAACTATGGGCCTCTGCTAGAATCAACTCTCGAAGACCATAAACATTGGGCACACAAATCCGGCCCTGCATCCTCAATACCCTATCATCTTTGATGGTCACATATCTGGCATCTCCATGTTGAACCTAGTCCTTAAGGACAAGTAAATGAGGGTCTTCATACTGCTGCTCCCTGATACGATCAAATAAGGAAGACTGAGAAACCATATAAGCTAGAACCCGACTGGGCTCCGAAAGATCCAATCTCACAAACTGGCTAGCTAAGGCCTTAACATCCATCGCCATAGGCCTCTCTGAAGTTGGTAGAACTCTCCGCTCGATAACTCAAGAAATCCGCCACCACATTGTCCTTGCCCGGGTGATACAGGATAGTGATATCATAATCCTTCAGCAACTCTAACCACCTCTTCTGACGCATATTTAGATCATTTTGCTTGAGCAAGTGCTGCAAGATCCGATGGTCAGTATAGATCTCACAAGGCACATCGTACAAATAATGACGCCAGATCTTCAAGACATGAACAATGGCACCTAACTCAAGGTCGTGGACAGGGTAATTCTTTTCATGTATCTTCAACTGTCTGGACGCATAGGCAATCACCCTACCGTCCTGCATCAACACCACTCCAAGGCCAACTCTCAAGGCATCATAATAGACAGTATAAGACCCCAAAATGGTAGTCAACATCAAAATTGGGGCTATAGTCAAAGCTGTCTAGAGCTTCTGAAAGCTCGCCTCACACTCCTCTGTCCACAGAAATGGGGCACCCTTCTGGGTCATTCTAGTCATAGGGACCGCAACCATGAAGCGACTGTAGTAGCCTACCAAACCAAGGAAACTGCGAATCTCTGTAGCTGAGGAAGGCCTGAGCCAACTCTGCATAGCCTCTATCTTCCTCGAATCCACCCGAATACCCTCACTTGAAATCACGTGGCCTAAGAATGCCACATAACTCAGCCAAAACTCATATTTTGAGAACTTTGCATATAAATTCTTCTCCCTAAAGGTCTGAAGAATGGTCCTCAGGTGTTGCTCATGATCTTCCCGACTCCGAGAATACACCATAATATCATCAATAAAAATAATAGCGAACGAGTCAAGATATGGTCTGAACACACTGTGCATCAAATGCATGAAAGATGCTGGGGAATTGGTTAGCCCAAATGAAATAACAACGAACTCGTAATGACCATACCGAGTCCTAAAGGCATTCTTCGGGATATCTAGCTCCCGAATCTTCAACTGATGGTAACCTGAGCGCAAGTCAATCTTAGAAAACACCTGTGCGCCCTGAAGCTGGTCAAACAGGTCATCAATATAAGGAAAAGGATAATGGTTCTTCACTGTAACCTTGTTCAGCTGGCGATAATTAATACACATACACATAGAACCATCATTCTTCTTCACGAACAAAATAGGAGCACCCCACGGTGAAACACTGGGTCGAATAAAACCCTTACCAAGCAATTCCTGTAATTGATCCTTCAACTCAGGAGGAGCCATAATACGGAGGGATGGAAATGGGCTGAGTGCCCGGCAACAGATCAATGCTAAAATCAATGTCTTTATCAGGCGACATGCCCTGAAGATCAGCTTAAAACACATCGAGATAATCCCGTACGACTGGAACCGAATCAAAAAAAGGGGTATCAGCACTGACATCTCTCACATAAGCTAAATACGCGACACACCCCTTCTTAACCATGCGCTGAGCTTTAAGAAAAGAGATAACTCTACTGGGAGTATGATCTAAAGTACCACTCCACTCAATACGCGGAATACCTGGCATAGCCAGCGTCAAGGTCTTGGCATGACAATCAAGAATAGCAAAAAGGGGCGACAACCAGTCCATGCCCAAAATAATGTCAAAATCAACCTACCGAGTAATAATAAATTTGCTCTGGTCTCAAAACCATTAATAGTAACCAAACATGACCGATAAACGCGGTCCACAATAAGAGAATCCTCTACATGAGTAGAAACATAAACGGGAGCACTCAAAGAATCGCGAGGCACACCCAAATGCGGAGCAAAGTAAGAAGACACGTAAGAATAAGTAGAGCCCGAATCGAATAGAACTGATGCCTCTCTGTGACAAACTAGTATAATACATGTAATGACGTAGTCGGAGGCAACAGCCTCAGTATAAGCAGGAATAGCATAATATCTGGCCCAGCGCCTCTCTCGAGGGCGACCTCTATCTCCCCGACCTCCGCCCCTAGTCGGCTGGGCAGGTGGGGTAGCAGCTGCAGCTGTGATCATAGCCTAAGAACTTTGAGGAGCATGATATGGCTGAGCAGTCTGTGAAGATGCACCCCTACCAAGTCTGGGACAGTCCCTAACCATGTGGCATGTATCACCACACTCGAAATAAGCTCTGGGAGGACGCGGTAGTTGTGACTGACTAGTGCCAGGTCTGCTGGACTGACCTCTGGAAGAACCCCGCGCAGGAGGCGTGCTAGAAATTGGAGGTGCATAGTAACGCTCCTGAGGTATAGGCGGAGCTAGAGCACTGCTAGCTGCTGGAAGAGCTGAATGGATGGGGCGACCCGCATAACCTCTTCCATAATGACCTGTTGATGGGGTACAGGTACCAGAGTAGTGACTCGACTCTCGAGACCTCTTGACCTCAGAATTCGATTTCGGGCATACGCCCAAGTCCCATATTTTCCTACGGACCCTCCGGGGCCATCAACTCACGGGTCCGGGTTCGTTTACCCAAAATATTGACTGAAGTCAAATTTATTCATTTTAATATCAAATTATAGCATTTTTCTTATAGAATTTATATTTAAGCTTTCCGGCTACACGCCCAGACTATGCACGTAAATCTAGGCAACCTTAAATGAGGTTTTCAAGGCCTTGAAAGCACAGAATGAATAAGAAAACAAGTGATGACCCCAAAGGGTCATCACATTAAAGCTCGTGTTATTTTACTGAGCACATTAAACTTCAACTAATTCTGCTAGAAAATGCTAGTCTTAGTAAAGGGATAAATTCTGGTATTTGATTCAGTAAGCTTGCCTGTTTGTGAGTAGCCATTTTGGGGAAGATAATAACAACGTGTTAAACAATTTTTTTCTGGGGCCAAGAAGAAATTTTCCAACTTATTAATCAATAGAATAAATCACTCGGCCATATATAGTACTTGTGTAGATTTTTAATGATAAACATCACAAATAAAAGTACAATTCAGGAGGGTCAAACCTTATTGTATTAATACCAACCGCTCCCTAAACAAACATGTAAAAGATAAGAACTTGCATGAAGTAAAAATTCTAATATTGCCTCTAAGTTGATAACAAATCCAACACAATATGTCAAAGTGAACTAGTATTAATATAATGATAATACATATATATATATATATATATATATATAAGAAGGAAGCTTGAGTTTATATACCAAACTTCCATTTACAATGAAGAACGCATAAAATACGAAAAGGACATGCTAGTCTACCTTGTTTAAGTCTAACCTTTGTTTCTTGATCTTCATCCTACTTGTTTAGCCATTGAAGCTTCATATCCATCATTAAATTCATTAATATCCTACTTTATTTCCCATTAAATAAAATAGGATTTAGCTAAACTAATTAATGTCCCGTCTTTTTAAGAAGTCTGCTAGATGTGGCTATAGGAGCCAGGCCAGTGCTATCTTTGTGATGACCCGGCCGGTCATCTTAAGAATTAATGCCCATATCCCCTATTAACTTCTTCCCCTAAGTTCATTTCTGCTATTTTGGGTTGCCGGAATTTTCGGTGTTGGGTTTCGGAGAGTTTTGGGACACTTATTCCCTAAATGAAAGCTTAAGTGTTGAAAAATGGTTAGTAGTCGGAACAACATGAAAACAACCTTGGAATGGAAATTCGATTGTTTCGTTAGCTTCGTTAGATGATTTTGAGGTTGGGAGCGTGTTCGGAATATATTTTGGAAGTTCGTAGCTCATTTAGGCTTGAAATGCCGAAGTCTAAATTTTTGAAGTTTCCGATCTGATAGTGAGTTTGTGATCCGAGGGTCGGAATGAAATTCCAGAAGCCGCAGTAGCTCCGTCATGTCATTTGGGATGTATGTGCAAAATTTTAGGTCATTCAGACGTGTTTTGGTTAGATTTTTTATCGGAAGTGTATTTTGATAAAATTTGATGTTCTTAGGCTTAAATCCTTGTTTAATTCGAGTTTCCATCGTTGTTTTAGGTGTTTTAAGGATTGGTACAAGTTTGAATAGGGTATTAGGTGTTATTGGTACTTTTGGTTGAGGTCCCAGGGGCCTCGGGATCATTTCGGGTGGTTAACAGGAAAATTTGAGAAGTGTTGCAGCAGTTGAAGTTTTCTCTTCTGGTATTTTCGCTTTTGCAGATTGGGAACCGCAAAAGCGGAGCCGCAGAAGCGACAATTCCATCGCAGGAGCGGAATCTGGGCTCCCTTAGCTTTTCCTCAGATACGGTTACACAACTGCGAGACCTTTATTGCAGAAGCGGCTCTGGGTCATTTGTGAGAAATCGCAGAAGCGTTAAGTATTCCGCAAAAGCGGAAACCACAGGTGCGGTGTAAGACCGCAGAAGCGGAACCTGGCTTTTTAGTGAAAACCGCAAAAGCGGCAATTGTTCTGCAGAAGTGGGTCCGCAGAAGCAAAAATCCCTATTCAGAAATAGTAAAATCGAGGGTTTAATTTCAAAAATTGGAAAATCAAATTTGAGCTCGGGAGAGGCCGATTTTGAGAGGGTTTTGAAGAGGAAATTATTGGGTAATGTTTCTTTAATCCCTTCTAGTTATATTTCATCATTATGTAGTTAAATCCTTCACTAAAACTCGAATTTGAGGATCAAAATTTGGAAAAATTGGGTGAAACTTCATAGGCTAAACTATTGAGTTTTGGGTGAGTGTTTGACCTTCGATTTGGGAGATTTTTATATGGCTAGACTCGTGGAAGTACGAGGGTTCTGAAAATGTAAAAGTTATTCGATTCCGAGAAATTGGCCTGAAGGGAATTTTGGTTATTTTACCTAATTTTGCATCTTGTCTTTGAATTTAATAGTAGAATCAGTTGCTTGAGATGTTATTTGTGATATGTAACTGAAGTGAATAATTTTGTGTCATTTGGAGTCGGATACTTGTGGCAGAAGTGTGATTTCGAGTTGATTTTGAAGCCGGATCGAGGTAAGTGGCTTGTCTAACCTTGTTTGGGGGACCTTTCCACTTAGGATTTGTTATTTGGTATTTGGGTGCCTTGTACGCGAGGTGACGAGCGCGTACTTGAGCCAATTGTTGAAAATCCGATTTTTACTTAAGATATTGAGACTGAGTTTCCTTCATATTTGCCTTATTTTACTTGCAACTATAACCTTTGTTAGATTAGAAAAGCATGTTTAGTTGATTCAACTTGCCTAATTGTTTAAGTTGCCTTGACTGCACTACCTGAAGCATACTAGGCTAGTACTACCTGTTGCTTGTCTTTTGTACTTCATTTCTGAGTATCTTCTGGTTGTGGTTGCGCTTTTACATTGGGACTACGGATGTGGGATTCCGGTAGCTCCCCTCTTGTTTGTTTATTTTGGGACTACCGGTTCGATTCCCGGTAGATCCCCCTGCACTTTTACTTTGGGACTAAGGGTTCGATTCCTGGTAGATCCCCCTATACTTTTACTTTGGGACAGCGGGTTAGATTCCCGATAGATCCCGCTGCACATTGATAGTTGGACTACGGGACGATATCCCGGGAGATCCACTGGACAATTGAGAAAAGGACTACAGGACGGTATCCTGGGAGATCCTCATTGTTATCATTGGTATTGAGTTGTACATATTCCGTGTTTATTTTGCTTTTGTGTAGTTGTTATTTCCTTGTTTAACCTATCTATTCTCACTATTGTACTCATTATTACTGTCAGTTTTCATAATGTTAATTCATATTATGTTATTTGACCTTAGTAGGGCCCTGACCTTCCTCGTCACTACCTAACCGAGGTTAGGCTTGGCACTTACTGAGTACCGCTTTGGTGTACTCATGCCCCTTCTGCGCATGTTTTTAATGTGTAGATCCAGGTACCTCTACTCAGGCATACTATCCTCGAGGCGGAGAGTTCTAGCGGAGATTTTGAGATATATCTGCCGCGTCCGCAGACCAGGAGTCTCTTTTCTGTTCCGGCTTTAGTAGTTATTCTATCCTTTTCTTTCAGTTGTTTAGACATTCTAGAGTTAGAGAAACATATTACATTTCTATTATCCTGTGGTTCCCGTGAGTTTCCGGATTTTGGGATGAGATTGTAGACTTTCGCGTTTTATTTTTGAATTGTATATGCCAAGTGGCACTTATATACTGTTTTCTTCTAGTTTTGCTTAATTTAATTAAATGTTTCCGAAAGTTATATTAATTTTCCGCATTGTTATGCTTACCTAGTATTAGGAACTAGGTGCCATCACGACATGTTCATAGAGGGTGAACTGGGGTCGTGACAAGTTGGTATCAGAGCTCTAGGTTCATAGGAGTCACAGAACACACGCCGGTTTATTAGGGTCTCGCTAATCGGTACGGAGAGGTTTGCACTTATCTACGAGAGGCTATGTAACTATTTAGGAAAAATCTTCATTTCATTTGAATTCCTTGTCGTGTGATATTTTTGACATCAATTCTAAACATCTGTCTTCTATTCTCTCACAGATAGTGAGGACACGTGCTACTCGAGATGATCAGGCACCTGCGCTCCCTTCTGCAGTCGTCAGAGGCCGGGGCCAGGGCCGGGGCCGGGGGAGAGGTCAAGGACACGCACGTGGTGCAACCAGAGCACCTGCGCGAGCTGCCACCGAGGCACTACCAGCAGATCTAGCCGGAGCCCAGGCACCTGGCATGCCTACTATTGCCACTACTACTGCAGCTCTCCAGGAGACTTTGGCTCAGTTCATGAGTATGTACACCACCTTGGCTCGCTTCCCCTTGCTGCAGCCATATCCCAGGCTGGGGGAGGAGCACAGACTCCCGCCGTCCGCACTCTTGAGCAGCGAGTGCAGGTTCAGCAGGCTCCCGAGATTATTCCTGCACCGCCTGCAGTGCCAGTTCAGCCCGAGGACGGGTCAGCTGCTTCAGAGGACGAGCAGTGGAGACTTGAGAGGTTCAAGAAGTATGATCCCCTAGTATTCAGTGGATTAGCATCAGAGGATGCCTTGGGATTTCTAGAGGAGTGTCACCGTATTCTTCGCACTCTGGGCATAGTAGAGTCCAACGGGGTATCTTTCACTGCTTTTCAGCTTCAGGGAGCCGCCTATGATTGGTGGCGCACTTATGAGAAAGACAGTCCATTTGAGGCTGGTTCACTGACTTGGACCCAGTTCTCGGATATGTTTATGAGAGAGTTTGTCCCCCAGAGTCTCAGGGACGCATGGCGCACAAAGTTTGAGCATTTGCACCAGGGTGCTATGACTGTTTCAGAGTATGCTATCTGTTATACCAGGTTGGCCAGGCATGCACCGGCGTTGGTTGCTACAGTTCGGGAGAGAGTTCACAGGTTCATTGAGGGTCTTATCCTACCCATCAGATCTAGCATGGCTCGAGAGTTGGAGGTGGTATCGAGCCCGTATTTTGGTTCCGGTGCCTGGTACAAGTCTTATATACGATTTAAGCACTTTTTTAAAGTTTGGTTGAAAATGAACATCATTTGAAGTGTTTTGGACTTAAAATGGAAATTTGATGTTCTAAAAAATTTGGAAGAAATCATGAGTTTTGAGGCTTGATTCGATGTATATGATGTTATTTTGGCGATTCAATCGCACGAGAAAGTTCGTATGGTGTTTTTGAGGTTGTGTGTATGTCTGGTTTGGAGCCCCGAGGGTTTGGATAGGTGTCAGAGTGCATTTTGAACTTTGGGAAAATCTGATATTCCCAGTCCTGCAATCTTTGCATTTGCGAAGTAGGACTCGCAAATGCGAAAAGGGGTCTAGCCAGCTGGGATCGCAATGCGAAGTCGGGCCTATCGCGAATGCGACACATTAGCTCGCAAATGCGAAACACCCCAAATCCTTTAGAGTTCCCAAATGCGAACTCACGTTCGCATTTCTCAAACCTACAGGGTTCGCAAATGCGAACCCACCTTTGCATTTCCCACATCTTAGGCCTGCATATTTTACACTTAGCCGAATTTTTGAGCCATTTTAACATTCTTTCAAGACACAAACCTCTTTGGGCGATTTTCCAAGAACAAGGCTTCTTTTAAATCATTTGTAAGTTGGTTTTTACTCATTTCTTTCAATCTTTAACATCATTTAACATGTTTTCAACTAAAAATCAAAGATTTCCATGGGTAAAATTGGGGTTTTGGGTAGAACCTAGGTTTTTCTGAAATTGGGGATTTGGACCTTGATTTGAGGTCCGATTTGAAAACAAATTACATATTTGAGTTCGTGGGGGGGGGGATGGGTAACCGGGTTTTGGTTCGAACCTCGGGTTTTGACCATGTAGGCCCGGGGGGAATTTTGGAATTTTTGGGAAAAACTTTGGGAAATTCATTTTTATGCATTCAAATTGATTCATTTAGTGTTTATTACAGTAATTAAGTGACTTGTGACTAGATTCGAGCGGATTGGAGGTGGAATCATGGGGTAAAGCTATAGTTGAGGTTTGAGTGGAATTCAAGGCATCGAGGTAAGTGTTTGGTCTAACCCTAGCTTGAGGGAATAGGAGATGAGTCTTGTTTTCTACTTGCTAATTGTCAAGTACAATGTATAGGCATGGTGACGAGTATCTATACATTGGTGTCTAACATGACCGTGAGTCTTTATATTATGGGTATTCTGATTTGGTCGTATCTTCCATGCTTAAATGATGATTTATATATGTTGTAAAGAGCATGTGAAATAAATTGTGAACTTTGAACTTCAAGGAGCATTGGCTCGAGTTGTAATGCGAGTTGTGAAAGTATACGAATTAATTGAACCCCTTTGTAGCAATGTCTCAAGTGGTAAAATGAGTTGTGAAGTGAAAGTGAAAGAAAGAGAAAGAACTACTAAAATGTACCCTTGCCGAGTAATTGTTGCTTTATTAATTATCTCCCTTGCCGAGATTTTGAGATTATTACTTGTTGTTCCCTTTCCGGGATTAATTGTTTAATTGTGTTTCTTTGCCGGGATTTCTATTATAAATTTGTTAATTTCGTTGACCTTGTTTGTGATTGTTGTTTGGGTGAGGAAGAGTATTAAAGCATGAAGGATGATGTCGTCCACTATTTGTTTATTGTGAGGAAAGAGTGTAAAGCACGAAGGGTGATACCGTGCTGCACGATGTACCATTCTGTGCCGATTGAGAGTAAAGCACGAAGGGTGATGATGTACCGCATGATGTACCATTCTGTGCCGATTCTATTGATTATATGTGAGGAAAGAGAGTAAAACCACGAAGGGTGATGTCGTGCACATTTTATTATATCATTGCTTCGTGAGGATGAGAGTAAAAGCACGAAGGGTGATGTCATGCACTTATTGTCGTTTGTTATGATTTCTTATTATTATTAGTTCAAGTACATTTAATTGTCTCATTCCACTATCATTGTGACTCTTTATGTTGACATTTCCCTTTATTGTGTTGCTATTTATTATTGAGTCAAGGTATCCTTGTGCTACGTCATGTCTTGTATTTATGCCATAATTGCTACATGTTTATGTGACTTAATTGCTACTTGACATTCAACACATTAAATACTAAATTTCCTAATTGCTCCTTAAAGCCCATAATTAATTGCTACTTGTCATTATTTATTTTTCTCAGTGAATCATAATTATTGTGTACTTGTTGTTTTATGAATTCGCATTAATTGTTGCATTTATTAGAGTAAATTTCATTTGGAAGAACTGTTGATATAATGAAATGGGAGCGGGTGGTACGCCTACCACGAGATTTGATGAAATGGAAGCGGGTGGTACGCCTACCACGGAAATATTGAGATACGGGATCGGGTTGCACCCCTACAACGAGATGTGTACAGATAGTGAAATCTGCTTTTATTTTCCTTATCCGTGATAGAGATAATGTATTGATGTTCCTTATTATTCTCTTGAATTTTTGTATTATTTGTTATCCCCGAAGCATGTTGCCTTCCCATTTAAAATGGTTATTCTTGTTATTTTCCCACTGTAGATATATATATTACTGCACAGGTTTATGTGGTAGTCATGTCTAGCCTCGTCACTACTTCATCGGGGTTAGGCTAGGCACTTACCAGCATATAGGGTCAGTTGTGCTGATACTACACTTGTGACGACCAGGCCGGTCGTCTTACGAATTAATGCCCCGTTCCCCTATTAACTGCCTTCCCTAAGTCTATTTCTGCTAATTTGAATTTGCTGGGATGTTCGGTTTTGAATTTCGGAGAGTTTTGGGACACATAGTCCCTAAATGAGAGCTTAAGTGTTGGAATGTTGTTCGTAGTCAAAACAGTGAGAAGAAGGCCTCTGAATGGAAAAATGATGGTTCTGCTAGCTCCGTTAGGTGATTTTGGGATTGGGAGCGTGTTCGAAACACGTTTTGGAGGTCCGTAGCTAAATTAGGCTTAAAATGTCGAAGTTGGAATTTTTGAAGTTTCCGGTCCGGTAGTGAGAGTTTTATACAAGGGTCGGAATGGATTTTCGGTAGTTGCAGTAGCTCCGTCATGTCATTTGGGATGTGTGTGTAAAATTTCAGGTCATTCGGACGTGATTTGGTTAGGTTTTTTATCGAAAGCGTTTTGAAGATTTGGAAGTTCATAAGCTTGATTTCTGGTCTGATTCATCATTTTGATGTTCTTTGATGTGATTTGAAACTTCGAGCGAGTTTGTGTTGGGTTATATGATTGGTGTGTGTAATTACACGAGGTCCCGGGGGCCTCGGGTGTCTTTTGGATGGGCTACGGATCATTTTCCTCCTATTTTGAACTGCTGTTTCTGATATCCTTCTACGCAATCGCGATGGTTCTCCCGTGATCGCGATGCTTTGTTGAAGACCACCTTAAAAACCTTTATCGCATTCGCATTAAGCCTTCCGCGATTGTGAAGGTCTATTTCTCTCTTCTTCGCGATCGCACAGTGGAAATTAGGACTTGGGGCAGCTGACAGCTTCCCTCTTCACGTTCGCATGAGCCCCTACGCGATCGCATAAGCCACCATCCCATTGCCCTTCGCGTTACATCCCTTTTCATGTGAACGTGATGTACATTTCTGGGCCTTCTCGAATTTCCTCTACGCGATCTCAACCATTGTTTCGCGATTGCGATGAACAAATCACTAGGCAGGCAGATTCAATCCCAAGCTCGAGGGTTTTTCACCATTTTATCACATTTTGACTTCTAGAGCTCGGTTCTTGGCGATTTTTGAAGGGATTTTCACCTGGGCATCTTGGGTAAGTGCTTGTCACTCGATTTAGACTAACTTCCATGAATCTCCTCTTAAATTCATCCTTTAATTTCAGATTTGAATGAAAAATGGGTAAAAACTTCATAGACCAAATTATTGAGTTTTTTTTTGAGTTGTTTGACCTCCGATTTGAGAGATTTTTATATGGTTAGACTCGTGAGAGTACGAAGGTTCTGAATATGCTAAATTCATTCGATTCTGAGATGTTGTCCTGAGGGGCATTTTGATCATTTTGCCTAATTTCATGCTTTAGCTTTGAATTAAATAGTAGAATTAGTTGCTTGAGGTGTTATTTACAATGTGTCATTTAATTGAATATATTTCGGCTATTTGGAGTCGAGTACTCATGGAAAGAACGTGGTTTCTAGTTGATTTTAGCCGGTTCGAGGTAAGTATCTTGCCTAACCTTGTGAGGGGGACTTCCCCTTAGGATTTGAGTCTTCTTTGTTGATTGTATTCCTTGTACGTGAGGTGACGAGTGCGTGCTCGGATTTATTTGTGGACAATTTCCACTTTTATGCTCTTACATCCTTGTAATCACTGAATATGAAGTTGTTCTTAATACGATTGAGTTCCCTGTTATTAGTTTCACCTCTACATGACCTACTTGGAATTTATCTGCCCTTTTTGGTTATTCTTGTTGCCTAATTGACTTTTACTTGTTTAACTATAGACACCTACCCTTCTATAGTCACATTATTATTCCTAACTGCTTGTCTTTATCTGGAAAGCATTATTTCTATCTCTCGTGTAATTAATTGGTCTTAATTGGAAAGAAGTTAGATATCCTATATTTAGTTGATCTTTCCTTAATTGTAATTATTTGATTCATGTTAACTTCCTTGTTGTTGAACTGAGTAATTATGGAATCGTTGTTTTGTATTATTTCTCCCTTATTGAGTTGTTCTTATTGCGCTTAGTATTTCTCTATTACGGTTATTCCTTATGAGTTAGTTGTACTGTCTTTTGGTGAACGAAAATACCTGAGTTGATTCTCTTGCTTTGTTCCTGTATATATTGTCATTTGTTGTATGGTACTTGAGACTATGACGCACGAGGTTTCTGCCGTGCGGTCGTTGATACTATGATGCATGAGGTTTCTGCCATGCGGTCATTGATACTATGATGCACGAGGTTTCTTCTGTGTGGTTGTTGGTGTCTCTGTCGTGCAGTTGTTGTTGTTGAAGGGTTGCACGAGGTCTTTGTCGTGCTATTATTGCTATTGATGTTTTGCACATGCGGCATAATAAGCCGGGATATGTTATATGCTTATATGTGGGTTGCACATGTGGCAGAATAAGGTGGGAACATTGTGATGCACGTGTGGCAAAATAAGGCGGTGCCTATTATATTATTATTTGCACGTGTGGCGTAATACGGTGGGCTATATCAGGGGTTTATTGTAATGAATTGTGACGGCATGTGGAGGCATTCCTATTTGTTTAATATTGTGATTGTGGGTTGTTTACCTGTATGAGCTTTACCGCTTGGAAGTTGTGAGGAAAAATCGTACGTGCGTTCCATTCTCCTTTTCATGTTTACTAGTTGATAGAATTCTTGTTATAAACACTTGCACAAGCATACACATAGTCGGACACTCCATTAGAGGTGAATTCCCTCCGATTTTGCTAAGGGTGGAGATACGCCCTCGTTCATCCATTATATATGTGAGAGTGGTCCTAGTTAGCCAGTAGTTGTCAGCATAACCGTGAGATTGATGGCGCACAGGATGCCAAGTGTTAGATTTTAGATGCTGGGTTTTTTGTGAGTTGTGGTTCGTCAGAGATTTTTGGTAAAATTGTGGGAAGAGTTGAATAAGACCTTATGTGAACATCATTGTAGGATATGAGTTATTGACTTGTTTTCCCCTTGCTGTGTTATGACCTTAGGATTTGTATTGTGATTCTGCCATCATTTCGTATCATCATTTATTATATTCTCTTTGTTACTTGTTGTCCTTTTTCCTTATTGTGAATTGTAGCATTTTTAGTCATTCATGTAGACTATACATATTTATATATCGGTTTCATTATTGCTATGATTATACTATTTATTTGACCGATAGGTGTCTTGACTGTTCCTCATCACTACTCCACCGAGGTTAGTCTTGATACTTACTGGGCACTGCCATGGTGTGCTCATGCTACTCTTCTGCACATTTTTGTTGTGCAGATACAGGTACTCCCGTTCAGTTCTGTTAGCCTTGGAAGGAGGAGTTTCTAAAGATACCTCGAGGTATATTTGCTACGTCCGCAGACCGAAGAGTCAGTTTCTATCTTCTGTTATAAGTAAAGTTCTTTCAGTATTTTTCCTTTTGTATAGACATTCTCGAGTCAGAGCCTCTTATGTATCTCTTAGCTTGTGATTTGTGAGATTCCGAATTTTTAAAATTTTGTTAGCTTCGAGGGCTGTTATTGTACGTGCCAAGTGGTACCCTAAATACTGTTTATTTTACCAGTTTAGTTTTAATTATTCTTCCGCATTGTTAGGCTTACCTTGTCGTAGGGACTAGGTGCCATCACGACATGTTCACGGAGGGCAAACTGGGTCGTGACAATACTTTGTGCTCTTTTTCACAGATCCAGGTACCGGACAGCATTAGTAGCTCGGGAGCCAGCCTTCAGTCCTCCGAGACACTGAGGTAGCCTTGCAAGCGTCCGCAGGCCCGGTGTCTCCTCTATCCTTATTTATGTTTTATTATTTCTTATATTCGAGATAGACAATGTTACTCTCTTTCAAACGGTTGTATATAGTAAATCTTAGTAGTCCGTGAATGTTGTGTCACCAGTCCTGGGTAGAGGTATATGTGGATCTTCCTTATTATCTTGGTTTATTTCATTTAAGTCTTCCGTTAAATTACGAATTCCGTTGTTGTTTAATTATTTATTTCCTACTAAATTAATTGGTTAAAATGGATCTAAAACAAAAGTACTTATGGATTCTAAATGTGTGGCTTGCCTAGTTTTACGAGTAGGCGCCATCACGACCCCCGAGGGTGGAAAATCCGGATCGTGACATTTAAAAGCGAACTTAACAAAATAATTCACTGAGCAAATTGACATTTTCTTAAATAATAATTTTCTTTTTGTTATATATGTTGTCTTCTTTACCTTTATTTAGTATATTAAGACAACAACCTTTATTTTAAACGTTATTTAGTGTAATCTTTTTTTTTCTTAAAACCATTGACACCCTAGGAGAGAACAAGCTACTACTTGTAATAGCCAAATCAAAACTTACTTTCCAAAATCACTGTGGATGTTAGAAAACCAATTTTTTGCTTCTACTACTTGTCTCCTTTTGGATAAAAAAACCTGAAATGTCTTTCATTAAGACAAGAAATTAGGCTTCACCTAACAGGGACCAAATGTTTAACTACGTTCACTTGAAATTAAATGCTCCATTAAACAACACGGGCACTAAAAATGTGTCTAACTAACACAATAAATCTATGACAAAAAATGGAGTTTATTATATAAATGGTCACTTAACTATATATCCAAAATTACCTAGCAAAATCACTTTTTTATTTATTTGTAAACATAAAACCCTATGTTGAGATATGCTGAAATCAGTGTGGCCCAGGCCCAATTATTGCTTATTCATGTACTTCAGATTAGGGCCATTAGTGATCTTTAGTTAACCTTTTATTTTTTTTTTTACATATATTGGGCCATGTATATATACAGAGGGACTCGTTTTATAATAGTTAGATGATTTATTTTTGTTCTGAGTCAATGAGAAATATCTCGAACTTTATCTATATCTCTCTTGAATCCTTAATTCTTCTTCATTAAATCTATGAGAATGATGAATGTTAACATGGTATCAGAGCACAGATCTGTGCTTATCTAGTGTTACGCTTCAGATCGATTCTACCCTCGTCGATTTTCATCGAATTTTTAAAGTTCAACAGTGTTCGTCGATTAAGTGGTCTTTTCTGTTGATTCTTTTGTTTTCGGTGGATTTTCTCTGTGTGATGGAGTTTTTCGATATTAAATCTGAAGGCTTGGTCGATATTCTTCAGGATTTGACCATCTTTCGAGCTAGGGTTTTGAGTTAGGGTTTTCTGCTTTGTTTTCCTTATCGTTGAAGGTTGTTCTCTTTCCAATTGCGAAAGAGGCTGGTATACATATTCTATTTTCCCTTATTCTGGTGATATAGTTGTTGGTATTCTCATTATCTTAGTTGATTTTTCTTTTAATCTGTTGCCAATATGACAAATGGTAATTCTGATCCCACTCAAACCCCTGCATCTTCTACTGGTTCGCGTATTGTGTTTCATGGGGACAATTATACCGATCTGTACTTGGGACTTTTTTGGTCTCCACTTTTTTTATGGAACATGTTATGGCAGTTGGAGACGCACTGTGTTCGTTGCTTTGTCTATTATAAACAAAACTTATTTTTATAACTGGTGCTACTGGGAGACCTCCTTATGGGTCACCCTTAACAATGGAAAAGGTGCAATGATCTTGTAATATCTTGGCTAGTAAATGCCTTGTCTAAAGATATTGCTCAAAGTGTACAGTATTCTGAATTTGCTAAAGATATATGGAATTAATTAGCAGAGAGATATAGTAAAGCCGATGGTGCCAGGGTGCCCATATATCTCAAGGGTAACTTGATATAGCATCTTATTTCAATAAGATAAAACAGTTGTCGGATAAAATTGCTTCCATCTCAGCTGGTAGGGCAAGGGTTTGTACCTGTGGGGCCAAATCAGCTGAGGATGAGGAACAAAGAGCTTATCAATTCCTTATGGATCTAAATGAGACTTATGTTCAGACCAGGAGTAACATCTTAATGATGAAGCCTCTTCCTTCTGTTGGTACAATCTACAGTATTCTTCTGTCTGATGAGAAGCATAGGTAGGTATCTGTTGGGACTCAGTTTCCCTCTAATTCTGCTTCCTTCACTGGTGGTGTATTGAATCCTACATCAACTCACAATGTTGTTGTGTCAAAGCCTAATTTTCCTTCTAAGGTCTCTTTTGAGTCTACTAGGTCTTCTAGGGTATGAAAATATTGCAAAAAACCTGGTCATAGCACTGACAGATGTTATAAGCTACATGGATTTCCTCCAAATTTCAGATCTGCAAAGAATTTGGGCCCTAAAATATCAGTTCTCATGTTGAGCTTGAGTCCAACACAATGCCTGGTACTCCTACTGTGGACTGTGGTGCTGATGTGTCTTAGTCTCAATGTGAGAGTTCCTCTACAGTGCCTGGCCTTACCAAGGACCAATATTCCCAACTGATGATGTTACTTCAGCAGCAAGCCCAAGTCACTGCTTCCCCTTCTAGTTCCAACCTCATAGGGTCTGCCAACTTTGCTGGTATGTTTCCCACCCAGAATGGAGTGTCTTATAGAGCCTGTATGATGAGTAGAGTAGATGGAATAGTTTGGATAATAGATTTAGGAGCATCTGATCATATGACCTCCATTAAAAGTTTGCCTTTCAACATACGAACCTTACCTGTTCCTTACTTAGTCTCTCTTCCCAATGGCTATAAAGTCAAAGTTACTAATATTGGTTCTATAATCTTATTTCCTAATCTTATTCTTTACAATGTACTTTACATTCCTAGTTTCTAATATAATATCATTAGTGTTCATAAGTTGTTATGCCATAATGATGATATTGTAGAGTTTACCAAGGCTGTGTGCACTCTAAAAGTCCCTTCACTGAAGAAGCCAGTGGTGCTTGGTAGGCTGGACAATATTCTCTACAAACTCTTTCAACAAGCTACTTTTGCTGGGCAATATTGTTTTGTTCCAATCTCTCTTATTGTCAATACTTCTAGTTTTGTTTCTTGTTCCTTTCCTGCAACTAGTGATACATCCTCTATAAATACCATTGATGTACCTAATAACGTCAACAATGTTGATGTTGCTTGACACTATAGACTTGGACATATTACTTTGTAAAATGAAATATATGAATGATATTGGTTGTATTTTATCTTCTAAACAGTCTTTTACTTGTCCTATATTTCCTTTAGCAAGACAAACAAGATTGTCTTTCCATGAAAATTCTATACAAACTACTAAAGCATTTCAATTGATTCATATAGATACCTGGTTCCATATTCTACACCTACCTATACTGGATATATGTACTTTCTAACCATTGTTGATGACTATACTAGAGCCACTTGGACTCATCTAATGGGTGCCAAAAGCAATGTTTTTGACCTTCTCAAAGCATTTATTGCCATGGTTAAGACTCAATTTTAGTTTGTAGTCCAAACTGTTAGAAGTGATAATGCCCTTGAATTGGGCTCTGGTGTTGTAGGATCTGTCTATTTCTCTAGTAAAGGAATCATTCATCAAACTCATGTCCACACACTCCACAATAAAATAGAGTGGTGGAGAGAAAGCATAGACATCTACTCGAGACAGCTAGAGCTCTTCTTTTTCAATCTTATCTCCCTAATCAATTCTGGGGAAACTGTATTCTTACTTCCACATACTTAGTGAATAGCTTCCCTTATACTTTACTTCTTGGGAAAACTCTTTATGAAATATTTTCTGGGTCTGTACTTGCATATTTTCATCTTAGAGATTTTGGGTGTCTCTATTACTCTACTGATACCAAACCCCATAAGAATAAATTTCACCCTAGGTTTATTCCATGTGTCTTTATAGACTATATTTTTGCTAAGAAGGGGTACAAATTATATAATCTCTCAAGCAAAGCAGTGTTCATCTCAAGGCATGTTACTTTCAAAGAACACATTTTCCCTTTCCTTAGTTCATCTATTGGCTTACCCAATTTCCCTTCTCCTCTCTCTTTAGATACTTTTGACCCTTATCTTTCCTCCTCTCCTTCTCCTTCTCCTTCTTCATCTTCCTCCTCCTCATCTTATTCTTCTTCTTCTTCTTCCCTTTCTCCTTCCTCCCCTATTCTTTCTTCTCCTTCTTATTCTGGTTCTCCTTTACCTTCCTACAATCCTCCTACTTCTGATCTTCCTTTAAGAAAATCTTCGAGACCTCATAATCCTCCTACTTATCTTAAAGATTTTGTATGCCATTCCTATTCTCTAATACTTCCATCCAGTCATTATGCTCCATTTATTACTCAACTTCATATTCCTGATCCTCACTCCTACTCTCAGGTAGAAACTAATCGGGAGTGGCAGGATACTATGAGGAAGGAATTGAGGTCGTGGAGGCTAACAAAACTTGGGAAGTTATTTAGCTGCGCCATGGAAAAAAGCCTATTGGCTATAAATGGTTTACAAGGTAAAGTATAAAGTTTATGGGAATATAGAGAAGTATAAGGCTAGATTAGTTGTAAGGGGTGATACTCAGGTGGAGGTATTGATTTCCAAGAGACATTCTCCCCTGTTGTCAAAATGTCTACTGTTAAGACCCTAATTGTTGTGGCTATCAAACAGGGTTGGCCTATGTTCCAACTTGATGTTAACAATGCATTCTTACATGGTGATCTTGATGAAACTTCCTCCTGGTCTCTCTGTTGGGTATTCTTCTTCTTCTGCTCATTTAGTTTGTAAGCTTCAAAAATCTCTATATGGACTGAGGCGGGCTTCCAAGCGGTGGTTGATCGCTGCCGACTCAATGCCACACCAAGCTAGGAAGAGCGGGTCGCAATAGCTTTTACCCGAATAGTGGTTCGGGATCAAATTTCCACAGGGAGCTAGGAATGGAGTTGTATTGTCTATCTAGCCTAGAGATGCAGTTGTGCTTCTAATGTAACTTCAAACATTTTTGGTTTTCTTTGTTTTTATAACTACTATTATAAACCTAATGATTGAAACTAAATTATTCTAAGAGAATATTGCTAAGTTGTATCTAATATATAGAAGGGCACTAGGATCATAGCACTACCTAGGTGGCTAGCCAATGGGTAGAAGTTACTAAGGGTAGATTGATATATTTGGGGCTTATGCGATAACCATTGCATAACTGTACCCATTCTCACACCTCTCGACAGAGAGAATTATTTTTCCCAATTGGCTCTCTCGAGACCAATTGGGTAGGCCAATTAGACCAAGCAACTAGGGTTCAAGTAGGGTGTTTACTTTCTCGAGGTTTAACCCGTTAATTGGGACTACCATTTCTCATGGGTCCATCACAATTCCTTGTTGGGTTAATTTTGCGTCATGGACTCTCTTTCTCAAGAAGAATTGAACCCACTAAGCTTGAATATATGTTTGCAACCACAAATTCAAAATATAAACACAAAATCAACACAAATAACAAACACCCAATATCAATCTAACCCTAGATGGCAACACCCATCAACTACCCACACTAGGGTTGAGCCACAACCCTAGCTAATGGGTTTAGCTAAACATAATTAAAGAAGAAATAGAAGAAATAGATGAGGAACTAAACATGTTAATTAATTGCTAAGTAGAATCTTCAATAATAAAGATCAAAAGTGCCAAAAATGGCTACAATATTCGGTCTCACGAGCTCAGCTACGTACAGAGTATAATTATTACCCTAAAAATGGTAAAATATTCTATTTATACTAGGCTAAAAAAACTGGACAAAAATACCCCTACGGGGTAAGCGCGAACCGTGCAAAAAAGGACCGCGGCCGCGCTAGCTCTTGGACTCATGATTTCAGATTCTCTGAAGTTGGGGACCGCGGACCGCGAAAGAATGCACCGCAGCTGCGGTGGGCATTGGCACGGTCACACATAAATGAAAGCGGAGCGCATTGTCCTGAAATGGCCAAAACCTCAGCTCTCTGAATCTCGTTCATGCGGATCGCGCAAAAGTGTAGCGCGATTGCGTGGCTTTAAGCTCCAAATTTCTAGTCTCTGAACCTCACGTGTGCGGATCGTGTAAAAGTGTAGTGCGGCCACGAAGCCTGAACGCGGACCACATTACCAGTACCGCGCCCGCGCTGCTTCCAACATGAGAATGCAAAGTCTCTGAATCTCCTAGTACGGCCGCATTCACCCTTACGCGGTATGAACTAGGCCTTCTTTTCCTTATTTCACTTAGTCTTCGACACTTGAGTAGGTTTCACTCCATTTTGAGCCAATCTTTTATGTTTGTCACTTTGTCATTCAAACCCGCAATCAAGCACAACTTGTAAGTATTTTGGGACTATTTTGTAGCAATTTGTAACTAAAGCAATAGCAAGTAGGGGCATAAACATGGTAAAATCCTAACTTATCAACTCCCCCAAACATAAACCTTTGCTTGTCCTCAAGCAAACAAAATAAGACCCACCCCTTAAAGGGCAATCCAAGTAATTCCAGCTACCCTAAAGCAACCTCAACAAGCATCAATTGGGATTAACAATTTCCCTCAATACGGATGCATCATTAACACATTTAAACTTTGAAAACTTTGGATCAAGTGTGGCACAAGAGCATCAAGAGTTGACACATTTCATCAAAGAACTTCTCTCAATTACTTTGGTCATTGTGGAACCCAAACTCACACATCTTCAACTCTCCCTAAGCGAACCTCGCCTTTTAGAGTATTGACACACAAACCGAGGTTGATGGAAATTTCACTCGTCTCTCTCAAGAAGAAGGTCACAAGTCCGACTCTGGGTACCATATTCTTGCCCCTTATGTAAGTATTCACTAATGTAGGTTCCCTTCAACTCAAGATCCTATAGGGCTTTTGGGGAGTCATTGTGAATGCTTTGGTTAAGGGTAGGACAAGTTTTTATTCAAGTGGGTTCAACATTCCCTTAAGCACTTCTTTTGCTTTATTTTGGCACAACTCTCTTGACTCCTTTGAGTATTTCACTTCTTTACAAGGGGTTAGAGAGACACATTATCGCTCTTTCTTATGCAATTGAAAACCTTTCTCCTTTTTCTACAGTTTCCACACCTTTTTTCACATTTGTTTTCCTTGAGTCCCTTTTTATTCTTTTCATATTGGACTTTCTTTTTGTCTTTTTCTTTTCTTGCTTCTTCATTGCCTTCCTTTTTCTTCTGCTTTTCTACCTTTCTACCACTTTTTTTCCTTTCTTGTCTCTCCCCCCAAACTTAGACATTTTCCATTACTCAAGGGAAGATTTGGTTGCCAAGAGAAGGTATCATTTAGAACGGATATAGGCTTGTAGTATTGGTTCTTGAAGGAAAAAGGGTCAAGGCTCAAAAGGGTTAACTAGGGATCATTTCATTGGTAGGCCATGGAATTTTTCATCTTAACATTTGGATCAAAGAAAGCCTATAGTCACTTCTCAAGTCAAATCTCACCTATGATTTTGCCTCAACAAACATTTAGGGCGAGTTCTAGACCATTGGCTCGAGACTTGGACTCACAATTCGATTGCTCACCTCACACGCTAGGGAATTGCAAAAGACATCTAGTCGAGGGCCCTCAATGACTTTAGTTACGATTCAAGCACACAATGGTCCGAAAAGACCACATGATGATTGTTTGGTCAACGCAAAAGTCTCAAAGCCACGACTTTCACCATCCCAAACATAACATTATGTCTTTGACCATGGGATCAAAGGCAAATATGCTAGGCCCAAGTGAAGCTTTGCTTGAGGTACCCTTAACTACAACTATCAAAAACAAAAGTAAAATAAAAGAAACATACTCAAACCCTTAAGAAGGTTGTCACTCCATCCATCATCGAGAAGAGCCACCCGGTTCACACAATACTCCACCCTTGGAAAGAAACATGGACTTAAGAAAACCAAGGGCTTATTGGACGCATCAAAAACAAAACATGAGGCTACGAGCCTAACTATAAAGCTAAAAACGAAAAAAATTTGCGAAAATAGAAAATAGAATAAATATTTACAATGGGGGACTAGAATATACAATGGGAGATGAATATGTACAGAAATGTAACTTTATATACAGCCCAAAAGAGAAAATAAAAAGTAGAAGAAAAGTGGCTAAAGTGTAAATTTATACAGCCCGAAAATAGAAAATCAAAGTAAAGCATAAACTATCAATCTCTACATACAGTCATCCATGTATAATCAAAACAAGTAGGGCGCACCCCCATGAATAAAAGCTGGCATTGTCCCCAATGCCAACTACCAAAATAAGCATCAAAATCAAAGTAAAGGATACAAAGGCTCCCTAGGACTGGTCCGTCTGCATGGGATTGCCAGTGGTCCCCAAGTCCTTTGTATGTGCAGGAGCCTCAAATTGGCTCCCAGCCTCCTGCTGCTCAACTGCTGGGACTGGGGCCTGCTCCTGGACCGGTGGATGCTAGGTGCAGCATGTGGCAAACTGGAAGGGGTCTCCTGTGGGACTGCCACCTCAATCACTGCATCAACTGTACTGGGGAGCTTTCTCTTCTTCCTAGGCTTCCTGGGTGCCTGCTCCTACTGTGCCTATGCTGCTGGTGCTGCTAGATCTAGGGCTGGGTCCCTGAATAACAAGTCTAGAGGCATCTGATCTGCCGATAGCTTGTCCACATCTGTCCTGAGCTGCTTCACAGACTCCTTAGAAGCCCGTGATCTCCGCATCTTCTTGTGATCCTTGGCAAGCTCCTTTAGAGCCTTGCCATGTGACTCCACGGCAGTAGTCAAAGTGGCTTGTGTCTTCATAATACTTTCTTGGTTCCCCAGTGGCTTCTTCAAAGTGTCCTCAATTGACTGAGGAATCTGAGCAGGCTGAGGTGCTGATTGGGTCTGAATAGTGGAGGACAATGTGGACAACTTGGATGTCGCAGCTGACATCCAGTTGTTCAAGCTAGCCAATGTCTGGCTCAACTGATGGCCAGTGAAGGGATGAGTCCTGGAAGAAGGCACCCCCAGGCCCGCTGAAGTATTGGGGCCAGTAGAAGAGGATGGTCCTGGAGGCAAGTCTACAACTGTAGTGGCAGCAGGCTCGGTAGAAGGCTCTACAGCAACTGGCTCCTCAGACTGGCCAGTTGGGACAAAGGCAGGTGGCTTGTAGTTTTTGGATTTAGGGTTGTCCGAGTCCTGCATGTTGTACCAAGAGTAAGGGGCCACAGGCTTGGTCTTGATGTCATAACTTTTCTTCTCGACCTCCAGATCCCTAAAATACATAGAAAGGGTATTGGGAAAAGGGTAGTTCCGGTCATGCTCCTGTCCCACAACAGAAATCACCCTAGACATCATATTTCCCACATTGATAGGGTACCCGACCATAATAAACGCAACAAGAATAGCCTGGGTAAGTGGAATAGTATTATCGTGGGTAGAAGGGTCAAGCCGACTGCATACAAATGTCAACCACCCTCGAGCCTCAAAGTTGAAGGTGTTCTAGAATATTTCTTCCCCACTTGCAGCCACTGTGGCATAGTACCTAGGATATCTAAAAACTGATCCAACCAAGGACGGACTTCCTCCCCCATCCCTAACTTTGCTAGATAAAGCGACTCATCCTCATCTCGGAACCACAAATAGTCATTCAAGGAGGTGACATCAAACAACACTACTTTGTCTCTCACTTTGGTCGCCTTAGTATCCTTGACAATGTGAGCCACGTTAGAGTAAAATTCCCTAACCATGTGCTCATTTTCATCTATGCACTTCTCCGAGAAAAACTCCCAACCTTGTCTAGTTCGGAACTCCCTTTGCACATTCGAGTTGTGGGGTAAAAGGTCAGTGTCAATAAAACTTCTCTCCGGTATCAACTTCCTCACCGGCCACCACTCCCTAAACTTGTGAAATTCCACTTGACTGACAAATCGATCTTCCCAAACTTCAGCTTTTCTAGTTCTTTCAATACCCCCAATCTGAGGCTTACCTCCCTCTTCTTTGCCTGCACTCTCCCCAGATAATGAAGCTATGGGGGAGGTGGAGTATTTCCCACTACCAGTTGTGGACTTGTCAGAAGAATCCGAGACTACATTCACTGGTTTTTTGGAGGTGGGAGATGGTGGAGGGATATCAACTAGGTGGAGGGGGTCGGTTATATGAGTTGGGATTGAACGAGATGCTTTTGGAGGGCATATACTCACTCCCCGACAAATGAGAAGCAGCCTTATCAGTAGCTTTTATCAATTTTTGGGTCTTTTTATGTTCTCCCGAGCCTGGGGAGTGAGTTTGGCTATTCTCTTGCCTTTACCCCCTCGGGAGGAATCACCTCTCCCGGGTTGTTGTGATTGTTTGCCGCCCTTTTGTCTAACCATTATCTGCAAAGATAAGCATCTAACATTTTTAGTTTAAGCAAATGTAGTGAAACAGGTGAATGAAACAAGTGCATAATACAGTGGCAGAACAGGTTGCAGCACATTAGCACCGTAGACCGCACAAAAGTGACCGCGACCCGCGCTGGGTAAAGGCCCCCAAAACATGCTCTTTGACTCTCCTACCGCAGGCCGTACAAAATGGGAATACGACCGCGGTGGGCCAGCGCGGGTCGCGCAAAACTGCAATGTGGCCGTGCTAGGAACATTAATCATACAGCAAAAGAACTGTACGGTCCGCACTGAAATACAATGCGGAATGCGTCAAGGCAACGCGGTCACGCAAAAGCTACCACGGTCTGCACTGAGATAGGGTTAGGGACTAAGTTAGGGTTTCATGTTTACATTCATTTTTGTTCAAATTGTAACTCCTACTTGTACCTACTCAGTTACCCAATCTTTGAGCATGTTCAGCACACAAAAACGAGCAAAGAATCTAACCTAAAGTAGTAATCTAAAGAAAAATGAGAATAAAAAGAGAAGTTACACTACTGGGCAACAATTAAGATGAAAACTAAGAAATTAATTAATCATGAGTGCATGAGATGATACCAGATTGATGAAGAATGAGTGCAATTAATCCAATCAAGCAAGAAAAACGGGCTCCTAAAATGATGAACAGTAAAATTAGGGTTCTGGGGTGTCAAAGTGCGAAAAGGGTAAAATGAGACCATTGGTCTCTTTTTATAGACACCCAGTGAAGCCCATACTCACCTACCAGTGCGGCCGCGCAAAAGTGATCCCGGGCCATACTGGCTTTGATCATTTTAGCCTTGCACTAAACAGTCCATAAGGACCACACAAACATGACCGCGGCCGCGTGGACATCTTCAGAGAGCACCATACTTTTGACTTGCCAGTGCGGACCACACAAAATACACCGCGGTCGCACTAGAAAACTTCAGAGACTGTGCAACATGGCTCATGCCAGCACGGACCACGCAAAAATGCACCACGACCGCACTGACAAACTTGAAAGACTGCAATTTCTTTCCTTTTGTTTTGCACTGCTTCAAGACAATCCCTGCAACATCTCACAAATAATTAACGCAAAAATCCTAAGCTACAAAGAAAATCAAAGAGAAAGAACAAGACATGGGTTGCCTCCCAAGAAGCGCCTAATTTAACGTCGCGGCACGATGCAGGTTATCATCACATCACTTCAAATAAATAAGTGCCACCATGTGGTTGTCATCAACCTTCCCCAAATAATGCTTGACACGATGCCCATTGACCCGAAAAATTTCACCATTCTTGTTCTTGAGATCAACAGCACCAAAAGGAGTCACACATACAACTTCAAATGGCCCACTCCACTTTGACTTGAGCTTCCCCGGAAATAACCACAACCGGGAGTTGAAAAGAAGAACCATATCACCAACCTTGAATTCCTTTCCCCGAGCATATTTGTCGTGAAGATAATTCATCTTGTCCTTATATAAGGACGAGCTGGAGTAGGCATGAAATCTAAACTCATCAAGCTCATTTAGTTGCTTAACACGGAGATTCGCCGCCACATCCTATTCCAAGTTCAACTTCCTCAAGGCCCACATAGCCTTGTGCTCCAATTCCACAGGAAGATGGCAAGCTTTACCAAACACCAACCTGTACGGATACATACCAATTGGGGTTTTGTAAGCCATCCGATAGGCTCAAAGAGCATCATCCAATTTCTTCGACCAATCGGTCATATTAGCATTTACCGTCTTGGACATGATACTCTTTATTTCTCGATTGGAGACTTCTACTTGACCACTAGCTTGAGGACGATAGGGGGTGTTCACTTTGTGATTTACTCCATAATTAACAAGCAATGAGTCGAAAGACTTGTTGCAAAAGTGGGACTCCCCATCACTAATGATAGCACGATAGGTGCCAAACCTTGTGAATATACTCTTTTTCAAAAATGCCACAACACTCTGGGCTTCATTTTTAGGTGGCTTTAACCCACTTTGAGACATAGTCCACCGCCATGAGAATATAGGTGTTCCCACAAGAGCTCACGAAAGGACACATGAAATCGATGCCCCAAACATCAAAAATATCCACCTCGAGAATCGTATTGAGTGTCCTCTCATCCCATTTTAAAATTCCACCGGCTCTTTGGCATGCATCACATCTCTTTACCAAGTCACTAGCATCCTTAAATAAAGTCGGCCAATAGAAACCGCAACTCAAAACCTTTGAAGCCGTCCTCACCCCTCCATGATGGCCACCATAGGGATAGGAGTGACAAGCTTCCAATATGCTCAATTGTTCACCTTCCGGGACACATCTTCTTATCACACCATCCGTTCAAATTTTAAACAAGTACGGCTCATCCCAATAAAAATCCAAACTATCCTATTTGAGTTTCTTTGTTTGGTTGGAAGAGAGCTCACATGCGAAAATTCCGGTCACAATGAAGTTGGCGATGTCCGCAAACCATGGAATGTCACATATAGATACGAAAAGAAGTTGCTCGTCGAGGAATGCATCATTTATTTCAAGGCCGTCACTTGGCCTCCCTTCTTTCTCCAACCGGGACAAATGGTCCGCAACTTGATTTTTACTTCCCTTCCGGCCCACTATTTCTAAGTCGAATTCTTGAAAGAGTAGCACCCATATCATCAATCTTGCCTTGGAATCCTTCTTAGGCATCAAATATCTAAGGGTGGCATGGTCCGTATGCACAATCACCTTGGCCCCCATAAGATAAGGCCGAAATTTTTCCATGGCAAATACAATTGCCAACAATTCCTTCTCTGTCACCGTGTAATTCCGTTCAGCTTCATTCATAGTCTTGCTTGCATAGTACACGGTATGGAACATTTTACTAATTCGTTGACCTAACACCACCCCCAACGCAATGTCACTTGCATCACACATTAGTTCAAAGGGCAAACTCCAATTAGGTGCGGTGATGATAGGAGTTGAGGTCAACTTGTGCTTTAAAAGTTCAAAGGCCTCCATGTATTTTTCATCAAAAAGAAACTTGGCATATTTCTCTAGCAACTTGCAAAGTAGATTCACAACCTTCGAAAAATCTTTGATGAACCGCCGGTAGAACACGACATGCCCAAGAAAACTCCTCACCCCTTTGACAGAAGTAGGGGGAGGAAGCCTCGAAATGACCTCAATTTTGGCCTTATCAACTTCAATTCCTCGCTTCGGGATCTTGTGAACCAACACTATACCTTCTTCTACCATAAAATGTCATTTTTCCCAATTGAGAACGAGGTTAGTTTCTTCACATCGAGCCAAGACCCTGTCCAAATTCACCAAGCATTCTTCAAACGAATCTCCAACCATACTGAAATCATCCATGAAGACCTCCAAGATATCCTCCACCATGTCGGTGAAAATATCCATCATGCAACGTTGGAAGGTCGTCGGAGCATTACATAGTCCAAATGGCATTCTCGAGAAAGCGAACGTGCCATAAGGACATGTAAAGGTCGTCTTCTCTTGGTCCTCCGGGGTAATTAGAATTTGATTGTACCCCGAGTAACCATCTAGAAAACAATAGAAAGCCCGGCCCGCAAGAAGATCGAGCATTTGGTCAAGGAATAGTAATGGGAAATGATCTTTTCTTGTCACCTTGTTAAGCTTCCTGTAATCCATACAAACTCTCCAACCCGTAACCGTCCGAGTCGAAATAAGCTCGTTGTTGGCATTTGTCACTACCGTCATCCCACATTTCTTTGGCACACATTGGACCGGAGAGGTCCGTAAGCTATCGGAGATTGGATAAACCACACCGATGTCAAGCTACTTGATAACCTCTTTCTTTACCACTTCTTGCATCGCCTCATTTAGTCTTCTTTGATGTTTAAGTAAAGGCCTTGCATTATCCTCCAATATGATTTTATGCATGCAAAAGGCGGGGCTTATTCCCCGAATATCGGCCAAAGTCCATCCAATCGCCTTTTTGCACTTTTGAAGAACTGCCAAAGTGGCGTCAACCTGCATTTTATTTAAGCAAGACAAAAGAATAATAGGTAAAGCGGAATTTGAACCCAAGAATTCATACCTAAGGTGTGGAGGAAGGGACTTCAACTCCAATATCGGTGGCTCCTCAATCGATGGCTTTGTTGGTGGAGTTTTGCAGTTTTCAAGATCCAAAGATAACTTTCTAGGCTCATGTGAGTAAGAACCCATACCATGCAATGCATTCACGCACTCCACTCTACCGACATCATCATTGACATCCATGTTAAGAAGCAGGGCCTCAAGAGGATCTTCAACATTTATCATGGAACTTGTGTCATCCACTATCACAACTATGACAATGTCCACAAATGAACACACCTCCGTGCTATTGGGTTGTCTTATTGATTTGCAAACATAGATTACCACCTTCTCATCTCCCACACGGAATGTCAACTCACCCGCTTCAACATTAACCAATGCCTTCTCCATATCTAGGAAAGGTCTTCCAAGAATAATCGGCACTTCAAAGTCCACCTCACAGTCCAATATGACAAAGTCCACCGGCAATATGAATTTATCAACACGAACAAGAACATCATCAATTATGCCCAAGGGTCGCTTCATCGATCGATCCGTCATTTGAAGTCTCATTGAAGTTGGCCTAGGTTGTCCGATTCCCAAAGTCTTGAAAACCAAATAAGGCATCAAGTTTATGCTAGCTCCCAAGTCACAAAGGGCTTTGGCAAAATCCGCACTACCAATAGTGTAAGGGATAGTAAAATCTCTAGGGTCTTCAAGTTTTGGGGCCATAGAATGCACTATAGAACTCACTTGATGCGTCATTTTAATTGTTTTACACTCCATTGACCTCTTCTTAGTTACCAAATCCTTCATAAGCTTTGTGTACCCCGGCATTTGTTCAAGTGCCTCCACCAACGGCACATTGATAGTAAGACTCTTCATCCTTTCAATGAACTTTTTGAATTGATTGTCACCTTTTTGCTTTGCTAACCGTTGAGGGTAAGGTGGAGGCGGCCTAGGCAAGGGTGCCTTGGCCTTGGGCACCACTGGCTCGGGCATATCAATAACGTGTTCCCTAGACGGGTTCACGGCATCTTAAGTCTCTACCCCAGCCTCATCATCAATATAGATCCTCACATCATTGGTCACATTTGGTTCAACCACATATTCAACATTCAAAGGCACTTTATCATCATGCAACTCAGCTTCGTCATTTACAATTTGATTTTCATTCGAGGCATGCACATCACTGCCTCTCCCACTTCTTGTTGTAAATGCCATCACATGATTGTTACCTCCCTTTGGGTTCACTACTGTATCATTCGATAGAGCACCCTCAGGTCGAGTATTCAACGATTGAGAGATTTGTCCAAGTTGCACCTCCAAATTCCGAATAGAGGTGTTATGAGAAGCCAATTGAGCATCGGAGTCTTGGTTCTTCTTCATCATTTGTTCGAACATCATATCTATTCTCCCCATATCACTACCCGAAGAACTAGACCCTTGAGATTTAAAGGGAGGTGGATTGTTCGGTTGTTGGTACATGGGGGGCCTTTGAAAGCCTTGCCCCCGGTTGCCTTGATTTCCGTTATTATTCCACCCTCCTTGATTGTTGTTGTTGTCGCTCCAATTATTATTGTTCCCATTCCAATTGCCTTGATTGTTACCTTGGTTACCCCAATTGTTGTTTTGACTATTGTTGTTCCCATTGCCACCGCTTTGTTGTTGGTTGTTATTGTTCCAATTACAGCCTCCTTGTTGATTACCCTAATTTCCTTGGGGACTCCATTGTTGATTCCCTTGATTTCCTCTATTCCCTTGGTAGTTATTGACATATTGACATTCTTCGCTTTGCTCATCATAGAATTCATTCAAATAACCACCACCATCATTATTGTTGTCAAATTGCTCACAATTACCTTGAGGTTGTTGTTTCCCTCTTTGCCTCCTTTTCAACATAGAAACACCTTCCATTGCATTGACTTGGCGGGGGTTTTGGACTTGTTGCAATTGCTCCTTCTCCAATTGATTCATAGTTGTTGTAAGCTCGGCAATAGCTTGGCCATGATCATGCAATTCCTTGTGCAAATGGATGACCGTGGGGTCACCTTGGGGCACATTTGCTCGACTTTGCCATGCTGAAGAGGTGTCGGCCATTTCATCAAGTACATCACATACCTCTTGGTAAGAAAGATTCATGGAGTTCCCTCCAGCTAATTGGTTCACAATGCACTAATTCGTGGTGTTGATGTCCCAATAAAAAGTTTGTTGTATCATTGCCTCGGTTATGTCGTTATTGGGGCACTCCTTCACCATTGTTCTATATCTTTCCCATATCTCATGCAAAGGTTCCATTGGTTCTTGCTTAAAGGCTAGAATTTCATCCGGAAGAACCGGCATATTACATGGATAAAAGAACTTGGCAATAAATTTGTCCGCCAAGTCATCCCATGTGGTGATAGAATGACTGGGGAGCCTTTCTAACCAATCCAACGCTTTACCCCGAACAGAGAACGGGAAAAGCCTCAATCTCAATGCATCATTGGATACGTTTGTTTGCTTGTTACCCCAGCATGTATCAATGAACCCCTTCAAGTGCTTGTATGCATTTTGATCGGAAGCGCCCGTAAAATACCCTCTATGCTTGAGCAAGGTCAACATGACATTTGTGATTTGAAAGTTCCCCGCCCAGATTCGGGGAGGAACAATAACACTGGCGTACCATTGATTAGGAAGAACTCTTGGGACCACTCTTGGTGGTGGAGGAGGGTCTGGAATATTCTCATTACGATTAGCCTTTGCATTGGCATTTCTACCTCTACGTGGAGCTTGAGGTATTGGAAGCTCATCTTGTTCAATATCTTCAACCTTCTCCCCCGCCATGGCATTGCCAAGAGGGTCATTTGAATTGAGAGCCATTTGTACCTGATTGATCGACACAAACAAAATTAGTAAACTAGAAGGAAAGAGAAGCAAAACACAAAACTAGATAAACAGATAGTCAACACCGTAAGGTCCTCGGCAATGGCGCCAAAAAGTGATCACTGCCGACTCAACGCTACACCAAGGTAGGAAGAGCGGGTCGCAATAGTTTTTACCTGAATAGTGGTTCGGGATTGAATTTCCACAGGGAGCTAGTAGTGGAGTTGTATTGTCTGTCTAGCCTAGAGATGCAGTTGTGCTTCTAATGTCACTTCAAACATTTTTGGTTTTCTTTGTTTTTATAACTACTATTATAAACCTAATGATTGAAACTAAATTATGCTAGGAGAATATTGCTAAGTTGTATCTAATATAGAGAAAGGCACTAGGGTCGTAGCACTACCTAGGTGGCTAGCTAATGGATAGAAGTTACGAAGGGTAGATTTATATATTTTGGGCTTATGCTATAACCGTTGCACAATTGTAGCAATTCTCACACCTCTCGGTAGAGAGAATTATTTTGCCCAATTGGCTCTCTCGAGACCAATTGGGTAGGCCAATTATACCAAGCAACTAGGGTTCAAGTAGGGTATTTACTCTCTCGGGTTTAACCCGTTAATTGGGACTACCTTTTCTCATGGGTCCATCCTAATTCCTTGTTGGGTCAATTTTGGGGTCATGGACTCTCTTTCTCAAGAAGAGTTGAACCCACTAAGCTTGAATCTATGTTTGCAACCACAAATTCGAAATTGAAACACAAAATCAACCCAAATAACAAATACCCAATATCAATCTAACCTTAGATGGCAACATCCATCAACTACCCACACTAGGGTTGAGCCACAACCTAGCTAATGGGTTTAGCTAAACACAATTAAAGAAGAAACAGAAAAAATAGATGTGGAACTAAACATATTAATTAATTACTAAGTAGAATCTTCAATAATAAAGAGAAAAAGTGCCAAAACTGGCTACAATATCCGGTCTCACGAGTTCGGCTGCATACAGAGCATAATTATTACCCTAAAAATGGTAAAATATTCTATTTATACTTGGTTGGAAAAACTAGACAAAAATACCCCTGCGGAGTCAGTGCGGACCACACAAAAAAGGACCGCAGCCACGCTGCCTCTTGGACTCATGATTTCAGCTTCTCTGAAGTTGGGGACCGCGGACCGCGAGAAAATGCACCGCGGCCGTGGTGGGCGTTGGCACGATCGCACATAAATGAAAGCGGAGCGCATTGTCTTGAAATGGACAAAACCTCAGCTCTCTGAATCTCATTCACGCGGATCGCGCAAAAGTGTAGCGCAGCCGCGTGGCTTTAAGCTCCAAATTTCTAGTCTCTGAACCTTATGTGTGCGGACCGCGTAAAAGTGTAGCGCGTCCGCGAAGCCTGAACACGGACCACGTTACCATTATCGCGCACGCGCTGCTTCCAGCATGAGAATGCAAAGTCTCTGAATCTCCTAGTGCGGCCGCATTCACCCTTGCGCGGTCCGCACTAGGCCCTCTTTTCCTTATTTCACTTAGTCTTCGATACTTGAGCAGGTTTCACTCCGATTTGAGCCGAGCTTTGACGCTTGTCACTTTGTCGCTCAAACCTGCAATCAAGCACAACTTGTAAGCATTTTGGGACTATTTTATAGCAATTTGTAACCAAAGCAATAGCAAGTAGGGGTATAAACATGGTAAAATCCTAACTTATCAGTGGTATACCAAGTTATCTCAAGCCTTACATTCTAGGGGCTACGTACATTCACTCAATGATTACTCTTTGTTCACTAGGGGTTCTAGAAAGTCTATGGTTATTCCGGTTGTCTATGTGGAAGATATTATATTAACTGGCACTAATGACTCTAAAATTTCTTCTCTAAAGGCTTTTTTGGATCTGCAATTTAAAATTAAAGATATTGGCTCTCTTAATTACTTTCTTGGGATTTAAGTTCTTTATACACCTTTTGGGGTATTTTTGCATCAGAAAAAGTTTGTATTTGATCTTTTAGTTACTTTTAACTCTTCTGATTGTTCTGCTGTAACTTGTCCCATCGATTTGAATGTGAAGTTAAAGGCCAAAGAAAGGGATCCTCTCCTTAATCCTGAAAATTATAGAAGCCTCATTGGTAAGCTCAATTTCCTCACCCACACCAGGCCTGACCTGAGTTTTGCTGTGCAACAGCATAGTCAGTTCATGCAATAGCCGTGCTTTCCTCACATGAAGGCAGCTTTGCACCTGTTGAGGTATCTCAGAGGCACTTATGGTTTTAGCCTCTTCTTCTCCAATTCTCCGAATCTCTCTTTGCAGGCTTATTGTGATAGTGATTGGGGATCCTGCCCTGATAGTAGGAGATTTGTTTCTGATTTCTGTTTATTCCTTGGTGGCAGTCTTATTGGGTGAAAATTCAAGAAACAGGCAGTTGTCTCTTTGTCTTCCACTGAAGTTGAGTATAGATCTATGAGCAAGGTTGTGGCAGAAATTACTTGGGAATGTAAGCTCCTATCTAATCTTGGGGTTTCTTTTGCTTCTCTTATTCCTCTCTATTGTGATAGCATCTCTACCATTCACATTGCTCGCAATCTTGTATTCCATGAGCGGACCAAACCCATTGAGTTGGATTGCCATTTTGTACGTACAAAACTTGCTGAAGGTCTCATTAGTTTATCTCACACTTTCGGTGCTTCTCAACTCGCGGATGTCTTCACAGAACCCTTGTGTGGGTCTTCTCATCATCTTCATATTCGCAAGTTGGGGTTCTTTCACCCTCCAACTTGAGGGTGGCTGTTGAGATAGGCTGAAATCAGTGTGGCCCAGGCCCAATTATTATTTATTCATGTACTTTAGATTAGGCCCATTAGTAATCATTAGATAGCATTTTATTTCTTTACATATATTGGGCCATGTATATATACAGAGGGACCCGGTTTGCAATAGTTAGATGATTCATTTTTGTTTTGAGTCAATGAGAAATATCTCGAACTTTCTCTCTATCTCTCTTTAACCCTAAATTCTTCTTCGTTGAATCTATGAGAATGATGAACATTAACAGCCTATAACACTCAGAAGGTCAATCAACCAGATTTCTCAATTTTTGCGGTGGACAAATACTTATTTTACCCTCCAAATTAATAAAATTTATAATTTTTTATTTTTTAAATACTATACTAAAATTTTTACCTCTTTGTAATCTATATAATGGACTTAAATATAGAACAAATAAATCTTATTTAAAAAAGTAAAAATTTAAAAAGATTTTTCAAACATATATATATTGAAATAATAAAATATTTGAGCATAACACAAAATTTATATAGAATAATTTATTTGCATCAACAATTTTGATAAAATTTTCTCAAAGATTTATTTACACAATTGAGAATAAAAAAGAATAAGAGCTTTTAAAACATATATTCCACACAAGTAATACAAAAATAATTATTTAAAATAGAGGCATAATATATAACATACGTTATATATGCTTGAAAACTGTGCTCTATGCTTGAAAATTATGCTTAATTATTTTATATTCCTACTTTATATATGCTTGGAATTTGCCTTGAAAACTATATTCACTTTTTTACTTTATATATATTTGTCCTATAGGTAAGTCATAATATAAAATAGATTAAAAGGAGAAAAAAAATACCATAAAATTTAAAAATAAAATAAATAAAAGACAAAAAGAGGGTAAAATAAGTATTTGACCAACGAAAGTTTGAGAAATATGGTTGAATGTTTTTCTCAGTGCTATATGCATAGTTAGGTGATTTTTCTATAACAAATAAAAGAAATATAGGTTTACTAGGTAATTTCGAATAGTCAAGTGACCATTTGAGTGATGACTCCCAAAATGCTATTTTCTTAAATAATAAGTAGTATATGAAATCTAATATACTAAGTCTAATATGTTATGTACCACTAAATTTAATATTTTACCTATATATACCGTGTAAATTTTCGACGAAGGGTGGTCAGTGGACCACCCTTGGGGTTACGTAGCTGTGCCCATGCCAAACATCATAAAGAACATGTCTATAAAATGATTATACGAATTAATACGTATGAATACAAAATCAATTAGTAATATGTGGATCTAACTGTAGTTAAAACTTAAATGAAAAATCTGACAATGCTACTAAATAGTACGAAGCAATTGCATGGTACTATAGGAAGTCGCATTAGACGACATTACAATTGCGTGGAGCATATCTAAAAAGAGAGGATCGTTGGTTTTTTTCCTGTTAGTTTGAGTTATCTTCAGGTCATAATTCATAACCACATCATTGGTTTAATTCAAAGTCAAATATGCATATCGAAAAATAAAGGGACCAAAAAGATCAAATCTTTTTTACATTTTTTTCATTGTTCTTTGGGGTGGGGTGCTTTTCATAACAAGCTCAAGTGTATGATATTCATATGAAGAGGAATATAATTCATAATTAAATTTGTAGGTAATACAAGTATGTGTTTACTGCAACTTGTCATGAATCGTAGCATTGACATGTGTGTTTCACACTTTAATTTGATGCATATTTCCAATTTATACGGTAAAAATTGCACGGGCGCCCTATTTGGGCGCCCCACTTTAACTTGTAACCGCTTTGTCTTTTTGTTTGCATCCGTACCCACTTTTTAAAAAACTTCAGCTTCCCTTTATAACTGAAAAACTTCAGCTCTAGAGAGCTGAAGTTTTCCGGGTTACTAAACAAAAACTTCAGCTCTAGAGCTGAAGTTTTTATTTTATAACTAGAGCTGAAGTTTCCGGGTTACTAAACAAAAACTTCAGCTCTAGAGCTGAAGTTTTTATTTTATAACTGGAAAACTTCAGCTCTAGAGCTGAAGTTTTTATTTTATAACTTGAAAACTTCAGCTCTAGAGCTGAAGTTTTGGGGCTACTAAACAAAAACTTCAGCTCTAGAGCTGAAGTTTTTATTTTATAACTGGAAAACTTCAGCTCTAGAGCTGAAGTTTTTATTTTATAACTTGAAAACTTCAGCTCTAGAGCTGAAGTTTTGGGGCTACTAAACAAAAACTTCAGCTCTAGAGCTGAAGTTTTTATTTTATAACTGGCAAACTTCAGCTCTAGAGCTGAAGTTTTCTAGTTACAACATAGAAACTTCAGCTCTAGAGCTGAAGTTTTTATTTTATAACTTGAAAACTTCAGCTCTAGAGCTGAAGTTTTGGGGCTACTAAACAAAAACTTCAGCTCTAGAGCTGAAGTTTTTATTTTATAACTGGCAAACTTCAGCTCTAGAGCTGAAGTTTTCCGGTTACAAAGACAAAAACTTCAGCTCTAGAGCTGAAGTTTCCCAGTTACTAAACAAAAGCTTATAAAATAAAACTTCAGCTCTAGAGCTGAAGTTCGCGAGTTACAAAACAAAAACTTCAGCTCTAGAGCTGAACTTCAGGCCCGGCTACTAAAATGCTGAAGTTTTGTGTGATTGCCTTTGCTACTTCAGCCCCGTGTGCTGAAGTTATGCGAAAAAACGGGTACGCTTGTAATTTATTTTGCAAAGCGGGCATAAGTTAAAATGTGGCACAAAAAACGGGTATAGATGCAATTACCCCATTTATACGCAAGCACACATTGTAGCATAAGCTACTTAATTCTAGGTGGACCAGAATTGCTGATTGATGACACATTCCGGCCAGATTATGGGTATCTCGCAATTAATTAACTTTTTTTTTACTTTCTTACTAGTACGAAAAAAAAAAAACGAATTATCAAACATGCATGTGGCTAACAAGTATATTTTGTGGAGATAAATGCACCGAGTACCACGATCGAAACAACAAGTCCCACAAGTGGGGTCCGGGTTATCCTTACAAAGTGGAATTCATAATTCAGAAATTAATACGAGTTTCCTATTATAACAAGAAATACACGTGCCCCTATACATAGCATATCTCTATAAAAGGCAGTGGTAACAGAGGCTTTTGAGGAACAAGAACAAGTTGAGCAAAGCTACAAATACTAAGTTTTCTCAAGCCTTGTGGTGAAGTAACAAAAGAATGGCTACTAAACCTGGCATTCTCACTGAGTGGCCATGGGCACGCCTTGGGAACTTCAAGGTACTAATTTCCTTCTTTTTCTTGAATAATATTCCCAATCATTCTTCCACTTTCGCAGTGCTGCACTACATCCGAAAGCATGTGTTTTGTAGTACTCCCTTCTTCTCAATTTAGGTAGTTTGATTCGGCACGTGACTTAAGAAAAAAGGAAAAAAAATTGAAATTTGTGGTCTTAAAAGCTTAAGGGGTAAAAGCTTTATGGGACCATGATATTTCTGGCATAAAAGCTTCTCACTACGGATAAAATGGGTAAAATTAAGAGTTTAAAATTGAATTATTTTCAAATTTAGAAATATATCATTTATTTTGGAACAGATTAATTAATTTAACACTTCTCTTCTTTTTAGCCCATCCCTTTGAAGGCATCAGATATATCTGTGACCTATACCTATCACATAATAGTGAAGACGAATTTTTTACGTGTTTGTGGTCTTTTCCTTACTTCTTCGAAAACTATTCTATACTGGAACGGAGATGTACGGTTAACCAGAAGAGGGAAAAAAATACTTCATAGAGTACTTATATTTTACAATACCACATGTCAGATTTGTAAGTGCAACTTAAAATAATTTTGGAGCCATCCTTGCCACTACAATATCAACTTCTCTTGTGCTGAATGGATTCAAAAATTTAAATATTAGTACAAAAAACATTTGCTTTTAACAATATAATTTTTCGATGGGGAGTATTCTATCGAATATCAAAATGCATGTAGCTCATGAACCCTACTTCCACTCAAATATTCTTTCTTATAAATATTCTATACTAAGTGATTCTTGTTAGGATGACACCGGGTATGTTGTTATATTCTACACTAAGGGGTCGTTTGGTTACCGGTTAGAGTTATGCAGGTATTAGTTATGCAGGAATAAGTAATGCAGGGATTAGTTATGCATGTATTAGTTATGCAGGGATAAGTAATGCAGAGATAATTTTTTTGAATGTTTGGTTTGTTGTATTAGAAATTGATATTCATTATACAAAATTTAAAGTAAAATGCTTGTTTACAACTATACCCGCCTTCTTTTGCATTGTTTTTTCTCCACTTTCCATTTATTTAAGCAAATTAATAAAAGATATATTCAACAAAAAAAATCCTCAATAAAAGATATATTCAACTAAAAAACAAGAATAAAAAATGTAGAACATTTTGTCATTCTTGACTAAAGCCTCGGAAGCAATTCTTGAGAACAAACTTCCAAGTAGAAATTGATTAACCTAGGGAAGCCTTATATGTAAAGTGATCGGGGTAAATTTGTCATTTCAATATTTTATCCATGTATTACTAATACATGTATTAGTTATTCCATCTTCTACCCTGCATAAAATAACACACATATTGAGTCATAACTTATACATGTATTATTTATGCATAATTGAAATTTGTCAACCAAACATGGTATTAGTTATGCAAAATTTTATACAACATAACTAATGTCTACCAAACATGGTATAAGTTATGTTACCCCTTATACATGTATAACCTTTCTTCTAACCAGCTACCAAACGATCCCTAAGTGGTTAGTATTTTCGAAAGTTCTACTAAACTGTCTGTTTTGGAGAAATCCACATAGTACTAGTAAATAATTACTTTTTTTGCGCCTCTTAAGGTAAAAGTGACTAGTTAACATCAAGTGACAAGTAAACATTTTCATAGAGCCTGTATTACGCAGTGCATGAAATTTGCATTGTCAATCTGCTACGATACTCTAATTTTTTTTTATCTTCGCCCTGAATCATGAGGCTATTCTTGCTAGAATTATGCTAACTACTCTCTTTTACAAAATAATTTGTCTAGGATGAAGTACTTGGTTTTGGCACCTTTTTTGGGTCATAGCATATACTCATTATTCATGAGCAAAGATGACAGAGAAAGGAGCATTTTTTACATACTCGTACTCCCATTATTACTCTCGAGGATGGTTCTATCTCTATCCCGTTACGTGACTGCCAAGGGTAATAATCGGATTCTTGATAGGAGCATCGAATTTGATCAAGTTGACAGAGAAAGCAACTGGTATGAACTTTTCACCCTCACACTTTCATTGTTCACCCGCTATATAGTAGTAAGTGCTAACATACTCACCATCGTTCTCATAAATAGTTACTTGCACCTGGTGCTTACATCAAACTAAGCAGTTTAACCTTTAGCAATCTAAACTAAAGTGAAATTTATATAACATAACCATGGTTATAAGAAAGACATGTTGTGCATTTCTTAATTTGGTGTAAACATCAAGTGCCTGCAAATTTTTACCATTCTGGATTCCCCAGCCTCTTCTTTCCCCAAAGAAAGTTTAAAATGAAAGAGTTACTATTTTGACGAGCTGCTCTTCACTGCTTTGTACGGGAGGTTTAGGCAGCAAACTTGAACCCCTATTGGTTAATATAGAAGATTTTCTGTAAGCTAAAAATTGTTTGAAAGCTATTTCTCATAATATAAGCTTTACCTTACAAAACGTCAACCTTGTACTTGATAGATAGTTTCTGTATCTACAGAGGAATCTAACAAAAGGAAAAGACACCGAAAATTAAAGTGTGCATGACATGATTTGAAGGTTGATTATATGGTTTTGTAGGGATCATCAGATCATACTTAATGGGCTGTTTTACTATATGGGATACCTGATGCTGGAAGCTCATCACATGCCTTTGTGGAGGACTGATGGCATCATTATCATTGCCTTGCTTAATATTGGTCCAGTGGAGTTTCTCTATTATTGGCTTCACAGAGCTCTACACCACCATTTTCTGTATTCTCGTTATCATTCGCATCACCACTCGTCCATTGTTACTGAGCACATCACTTGTAAGTCGTGTTTCAAATGATCAAGTTATCAAGAGTTAGAATGATCAATAATGGATAACAGTTTTATATAACAAAAGAATAAAAGATGTCAGGTAAAATTAAAACATATGAGAATGAAGTACTTTGTAGATTGGCTCTACGCTAACTTATGTCTCTTCTGATTCGACTAGTTTAGCTTGTTTGAACATATTTTCCATCTGACTATCTCTTCATATTGAATCATTCAACTTTGATATTAATGTTATGTCATACAAATAACTGTGAGTTAGTCAAATTCCACAATGCTTCAACTTTTGTCATCATTAAAATATTTCAGAGAGATAACATAACTAACAGATGAAATTGACAACTTTGCAGCCATGTCATGTTTTTGTTACATGAAATCCCGCACCTTGAAACAAAAAATAGTTAAAAGAAAAAGACAATCAATTACCAATTTGCGTGGAAGTAAATATTTGTATTTTTTGCAGCTGTGATTCATCCATTTGCAGAGGTACTAGCATATTACACCCTCTTTGCCATACCCATGCTCACAACTGTATTCACTGGGACTGCCTCTATAGCTGCATTTGGTGCTTATGGCACCTATTTTGATTTCATGAACAACATGGGTCATTGCAACTTCGAGCTCATTCCTAAGTGGATGTTCTCTATGTTTCCCCCTCTCAAATACTTGATGTATACGCCCTCGTGAGTCCTCTTCCATATACTTAATAAGTATAAGTTCTATGCTACAATGGTGTAAAAAGAATTTTTACACCATCATATCATTTATAAGGTTATTACAAGTAAATTTTTATGATAAACACTAACTAGTAACCTAATAAAAATGGTAACTAACCTACTATTATAGGTTGTAAAAGATCTTTATCCTATTAGTATATATAATTTTTATCATATCTAAATTTTTATGCTACACAGTTTACTAGACCTTTATGTAAGTCTGCAGCTAAGAAATTTTTTGGTGGAACTTCTGAAACATCTCGAACTTTATCTAGATATCACTGAATCAAGAATACTTCCTGTTCATGGAACCCCAAGGTGTAACTAATCATGCATATCTAAACGGCAGTACGGTGGCCTGATTAAAGTAACAAGAGAGATGCAGCTCTTGTACCTACAAGAGAGGGCACAGGCCAGTAAGCAGGAAAGTTCTATCAAATTTGGCTTCTGCTTCCAACTTTAGTTGCTCAGGGAAATAAATAGAAACAATAGAAATTATATTCTTCTCTGAAAAGTACTTTTCCTGTAGATCGAGCACGGTAGCAATCACTGTAGTTTTGTAGTTGTGAAGATTATGTTTATTCCTTTGCCACTAATATCAACATTTTGATGGCACAGGTACCACTCACTACACAAACTATTCGCTTTTTATGCCAATGTATGACTATATCTATGATACAGTGGACAAGTCGTCAGATACATTGTATGAAAAGTCACTAAAGAGGAAAGCTGAAGTGCCTGATGTGGTGCACCTTACACATCTAACAACCCCAGAATCCATCTACCATCTTCGACTAGGGTTTGCGTCTCTGGCCTCGAAGCCTCACACCTCTAAGTGGTATTTCTGTTTAATGTGGCCCATCACACTATGGTCAACAATGATTACTTGGATTTATGGTCATGCATTTGTTGTCGAGAGAAATTTATTCAAGAATCTCAAATTACAAACTTGGGCTATTCCAAAGTATCACATACAAGTAATTTATTATCATTCAAAACTACTGTTAGATTTTGCAGGTCCAGTGTTAAAAGTGATTATTTTACCTGATTCTAGATTTTATTGCAGTACTTTATGAAATGGCAAAGAGAGACTATTAACAGTTTGATCGAGGAAGCCATCATTGAAGCAGATCAGAAAGGCATAAAGGTTTTAAGCCTTGGACTCTTAAATCAGGCAAGTCAAAGTATATGTCTAAAAGTCCAATAGTATTCATCTTTACTTTATTTATGAGAAAAATTCATGATCTATTCTTAACTGGTAATATTCTTGCAAGCTTCTCGAAAAATGTTTACTAAGCTACCACAATATTGTTATTATGGAGAAGAAGATTAGAAAAGAATTCACGACTCACTTGATATCAATGTTTGTAAGCTGAACCAAAGAGGTGATCAGCTAATACTTGAGCTTTTATTCAAATGTACACTTTTTAAATAGAAATGTGACTTTCCAGGAAGAGCAGGTGAATAGTAATGGTGAACTTTACATA
Organism: Nicotiana glauca; assembly: GCA_026770625.1. NCBI lineage: Eukaryota > Viridiplantae > Streptophyta > Magnoliopsida > Solanales > Solanaceae > Nicotiana > Nicotiana glauca. Next base: position 34,833 of record MU785176.1, on the reverse strand, counting down.
AAGAGGTATCCTCACCTGAAAGTGAAGGTGGTAGACGGAAGTAGCCTAGCTGTTGCTTTGATAAAAAATTCCATTCCTAAAGGAACTTCCCAAGTTGTCCTTCGGGGCCGTTTGTCCAAAGTTGCTTACTTCATTGCCCTAGCCTTGTGCCAAGAAAGAATTCAGGTATCTCTGACTATTAATCTCCTCCATCATTTTGGTTTCCCTTTTTCTCATTGACTCTAATTTTTATATATAGGTTCTCATGTTAGATGAAGAAGAGTACAAGAGACTTAAAACAAGGCTTACCCCTGAGGCCGCAACTAATTTGTGTTGAAATGTGAAACATAATAAACTTGTTTCCATTATTTCACATTAGTTTACATTTGTCTACATGTGTCTACATTAGTTCATGAACTAGACATTAAGTAAGTACATGCATTAGAGTGTGAATTTCTTTATGCATTGGT
>MU785171.1:99065-113548 GCA_026770625.1 Nicotiana glauca | reverse complement strand
GGGGGGGGGGGGGGGATTGGAAAAAAAAAAAAAATTGAAAAAAAAAAAAAAAAAAAAAAAAAAAAATATATATATATATATATATATATATATATATATATATATATAAAATAATAGTAGTATAGAGAGATAATTATCTATTTTTTGAAAAACCCAATGTCCAAATAGCGTCGAAACTCTGCCGAAATTTTGAGAAAATGAAAAAAGGGGGGAATTTTATTTTTTTAAGTTTGATTTATTTGAAAAAAAAATAAAAGAAAAGAATCTTGTTTTCAAAATAAATTATTTTCTTTGCCCAAACAACGCATGTTTGATTCTCACTGGATGTGAGATACGTAGGCAACCCTCATCGGGTCCAACCTCCCTTTTTACAAAATTATAATTTTAATTTTAATTTTTCCGTCACACATAAATTAAGGTGATGCCATTCTTGTAAAAAATAGCCAAATGTCCCTAAAAGGACGCTGAAAGGCTGCTTTTGCGAGAACAGCCACTTTTGGTCATTTTCAAGATTTTTGCCGGTTAACAAACGCAGCCTTCAAGTCTTCTTCGTACTGCTGAAAGGCCGTATTTACAAGATCGTGGTTTTAAAAAAACAAAAAAAAAAAGAAATGAGTTCGAATTTTAATTTATTCTTTTCCTTCTTTGAGTCAAATGAGTAATAATTCTACCTAATCACCCCAAACAAACATGCAGAATGAGCACGGGTCCAGGTTTGCCAGTAACAGTTAGGAGCAAGATCCCCCTCGAGTTGTGCTTGTGGTGGAAGGATTTGGAACAGTATGCGCGAGATAAGATCAAACTACATCTGGGAGGTCTCACCAGTTTGTTTAACATTAGACCCAGGTGTGACATCATAAAGGCTTTGATTACGTTTTGGGACCCGGCCCATAATGTATTTAACTTCTCAGAATTTGAACCCACCCCAACCTTAGAAGAGGTAGAAGGTTATATGGACATTACTGAAGGGCTAAGGCACAAATATCTGATTGCTACAAGGGTCGTTAATTCTCACAAGTTTATGGATCTACTGAAAATAAGCAAGGGAGTCCCATACACTGAATTGGATAGGGGCTTTTCTACCCTACATTTCATATACCAGAGGTATGGGCATATAGGAGGGTTCGACGATCCAGAAAGCGGGGTGTGTAGCACAGGGAATCAGACAAAATGGGATGAACATAGATGTTTCGCCTTCATGGTAGCATTCTTAGGCATTATGGTTTTTCCCCGAAAAGATAGAAACATTGATCTGAAGGTGGCTAGAGTCGTCAAGGTCATGATCACCAACAACAAAAGCACGCTTTCCCCTATGATAGTATCCGAGATATACCGAGCTCTCACAGCTTGTAAAGCCGGGGCAGATTTCTTCGAGGGGTGCAATTTGTTATTGCAGATGTGGATGATCGAGCACTTGTGTCATCATCCTCAGTATATGAGCTATAGATCTACAGACAAAAGCTCCATTGAAGAATATAACACGAGGGTTTCAGGATTCAAATTGCCGGAAGGGTTTGAAGATTGGGTATCCTATCTTCGTGCCATCAGTGCAGTACAAATGGATTGGACATTGGGTTGGCTTCCTATCAAAAAAAATAGTGTATATGCCTGCCATTGGTCCTTACTTCCTCTTAATGGGACTCAGGGTATTCAGCCTTATGCGCCCTACCGGGTGATGAGACAATTAGGAAGGTGTCAGGTGGTACACCCAGACGAAGATCTCAGTGTTTATGCAGTCGAGGTTAGCACCGACGACCAATTTCATGAAGAAACCGTTCGTTATATATGGAGTGAATGCCAGTATTTGGCGGCAAACACTCGAGTACGTGACTTATCCGAAGGCGAAGTCTCACCTACTTATCTCGCCTGGTACAGAAAAAAGAACATTACTAGAGACGAACCAGAACGGCCAACCAAAAGACCACACATTCAGGAGTTTGTTGAGGCATCACAAGAACCGTGGGTTTGGTTGGATAAAGAACGCGAATACATGGCCCGTATAAGGGCATTGGAAAAACAGGTTCAGGATCTCCAGTTTGAAAACGGTTTGCAAGCCGCAGCCAATGAGGGGGATAAAAAGAAGTTGGCCCAAGAAAATGACATTCTTAAGGCTAAAATCCAACAGATAAGAAGGGATGCTGACAGCTAACAGAGAAGTCGGTCTAACGACATATTGATAAATGGGTTGAAAAATCAAATCACTGAATGCCAAAAGGGTTGGGAAAGATCTGAAGCTAGACAAGCAAGGATCCAAGCCAGATGGGCAAGAGGTACAGAAGAGCGGGCACATTGTATGCGGCAGATGAAGAGGGACTACGAGGGGAACATTACTATGTTGAGAGAAACAATATCCACCCTCAAAGAAAGGGTCTTCATACAAGCCAGAGACTTCAAAGCTGATAGGAAACGCTATTATGACTTAATGGCACGGATGGAGAAACAGATGCATGAGTTTCAAGATCAACTCTTTCACAACGCTCAAGTGATGGGAACGCGGAACCAACAGATAGAGCGGTTGCTTTGGGAAAAAGACATAATCAGGGAAAGAATTGAAGATATCGGGCACTACATCACCAGGAAGTGCCTAGCATGTGAGGATATGACCTGTACCACCTTCTTTGCTGCGATAATGATTTATGTCTGCCAGATCATGTAAGAGTTGAAAGGGTTGCAAAGGGATCTTGCGCAAACGTCCGCGGCAAGGCCGAACGATACCTCACGGACCTTAGGAAATTTTAGAGCATTAGAATGATGTTTTGAGTCTGTACTTTTGGGTTTTTGAGAGTCTAGTTTTAAAATCATGGTGTTCAAGTTTTGAGTATGTCAAGTATTTTCTTATTTAGAGTTTGTTGTTGGAATTTTGAATGTTTTGGATCATGATTGTAATCAAAGAAGTTTGCTATAAAAATCCCAAAAATTTTGTCACATCTTTATCAGGTCAGAACTACGCACGGTCTGAATCATGTGGGGACATGATACATAGGCAATCCACATAAGATTCGACCACCATTAAAAAAAGAAAAAAAAAGGAATAATAGAAAAACAAAGAAAGAAATAAAGGAAATAAAGGAAAGTTTGGGAAGCAGTCAAAAAAGGGCATGGATGTAAGAAGCCGGGATAACGCATGCAATAGAAGCAAATATATGATAGGAATTGTTAAACTGCCTAGGTGCATGGCATCCCAATGTACAATAACATATCTGTTAAACTCTAAAAACTAACAGGTTTGTTGTTTGTTAGAGATTTCAAACAATTAGCTTGTTAGAACGTACTGGCAGATTACCATTACAAAACAAGATCTGAATGACCTATACCGAAAAGCATGTCTAGTTCAGACAAAATTGTTGAAGAGAAAAAAATAAAAATACAAACAATGAAGGAGGAAGTAGACAGGTTGAGACAAGAGATAGCAGAAATGCACCTAGCCTGGGCTAGGGGCAACCAGTACCAGTCCCTCCCGCTAACCCTACTCTCCCACCGGCACAAACTCCAGAGTACCCTCCCACTGGTCCATCAACGAGTTTCCTAATTCACCAATACTATCAGGGGAAAACCTCTTACAATCCCCAAGCTCCACCACCCAAGCACGACCCTCCTCCACCAATTGTTCCTGTTTTCGTCGCACCTCCACCCGCCACATTGCAAAGATCATCCAGTGAGCCGGTGTTTCAGGCTCACGACAACCAATACTATCCTCCTGAACCCACCTTTAGAGCTCCCGAGTCACATACCTATACCCCTCACTTTGAGCTCCCGGCGAAAACTGAGAAGCCATCCAAGAGTTCGGAGCAGGAAGAGGTTCTTCGCAAAGTAAAAAGCCTGGAGCAGTCCTTCAGGAATATGCATGGGTTGGGCGGCCAAGTCAGTGTGGCCTATAAAGATCTGCGTCCTTTCCCCGATGTTCAGCTGCCAGCCAGGTTCAAAATGCCAAAGTTTGATCTGTATGAGGGGCATGGTGACCCAGTGGCACACCTGCGTGGTTTTTGCAATAAGATGAGAGGGGCCGGTGGGAAAGATGAGTTGTCGATAGCATACTTTGGCCAAAGCTTGGGCGGGTCCTCACTAGAATGGTACACAAGGCAAGATACTGGAAGGTGGTACACCTGGGACGACCTGGCGCAAGCATTTGCTGGTCACTTCCAATATAATCTTGAGATCATTCCTGACCGTCTCACATTGCTAAAAATCGAGAAGAAACCCGGAGAGAGCTTTAGGGAATTTGGGTTCCGTTGGAGGGAGCAGGCTGCAAGAGTCGATCCTCCGATGAGGGAAGGTGAAATGGTAGATTACTTTTTGCAGACTTTGGAGCCAACTTACTTTGGTCACCTGGTGACATCGGTTGGTAAGTCTTTCAATGAGGTCGTAAAGATGGGCGGCATGATCGAAGAAGGACTCAAGTCCAACAAGATAATGAGTTATTCTCCGATCAAGGCCACCACTAAGGCTATCCAGAGTGGCACGGGAGGTGTGCTCGGGAAGAAGAAGGGGGAACAAGTCGCAATAGTCGAAGCAGGTACTTGGTCCAGATCTAGAGGTCATTCACCCTACTACCAGCCCCAACCCCACCAACCAAATACACCCAATATGGCCCTCCACAACCCTACTACCTGGAGCCACATTTTTTCATCCACCACGCCCATACATATACCCAGCCTCCGGCTCACCCGCAATGGCATGCGCTGGCTCCCCAAAATACATACCCACCTCCACAAAGCACATATCCATCCCCCAGGGCCTATAGAAATCCTCCAGGGTCATGTTTCCATGGGAATCAAGCTTTCAAGAATGAGAGCATGCAGAAGCAGAAAACATTTACTCTACTGGGAGAATCCTATACTGCTCTTTTCCACAAATTGAGGTAGTTAGGCCTGTTGAATCCTATTGAGCCCAAAATTCTAAATCCTCTTCCTAGAAATCTGGACCATTCAGTGAGCTGTGAATATTGTTCAGGGGCTCCCGGACATGATACTGAGAAATGCTGGAAATTGAAAACTCTCGTGCAAGAGATTATTGACACAAAGAGGATTGAAGTTCAGGCGCTAGAGGCACCAAACATTAATCAGAATCTGTTGCCAGCGCACCATGAGGCCCACATGATCGAACTAGTGCATAAGGGAGGGGATATTAAGAATCCCTCGCAAACAGTAATGATAATCCGAGCTAGTGAAGCCAGTCCCAAGGAAAACCTAACCAGTGAGAAGGTAGTGGTACAGCTGAAAAGTGTAGACACCAAGCCAGTTGTGGTGATGGCGAAAGGGTCGTCTATTGTTGCGAAGAAACCAGAGCCAGTCAAGGTAGTGATACAGGGGGTATCAAGCACACCTATGGTAGTCGTGAAGGGGGCTCGCATAGAACCAGTTGTTATCAAGCTAGTAATGCAGTTGCCAATAATCAGTGAGAAGGCCGTGCCATGGAGCTACAGTCAAGTGACAATGTTGTATAAAGCGAAGGAAGTTATGGAAGAAGTGTGTGAAACCCAAGGTCTAACTCGTTCGGGAAGGTGTTTTGCTCCCGCAGAGTTAAGATGGGCCAATCCAGTAACAACAAAGATGCCAGTTACCGAGGAATAGGTGGAAGAGTTCTTAAAGAAGATGAAGGCACAAGATTACTCCATTGTGGAGCAGCTGAGGAAGATCCCGGCACAAATATCATTGCTATCATTATTGATCCATTCAGACGAGCACCGCCGGAAGTTGATGAAAATTCTGAACGAAGCCCATGTTCTGGATAAGATCTCTGTGAACCATCTGGAGAAAATAGCAAACAAGATTTTTGAGGTGAACCGGGTGACATTTTCTGACGATGAATTGCATGTGGAGGGTACAGAACATAATAGAGCTCTCTATTTGACCGTGAAGTGTAAAGACTCGGTAGTCACTCGAGTACTGATTGATAATGGGTCCAGTGTCAATATTTGTCCTTTGTCCACCTTGAACAAACTGAAGGTTGATGATGACAGAATTCACAAGAACAATATTTGCGTTCGAGGGTTTGACGGTGGTGGTACAGACACAGTGGGCGACATCGTACTTGAATTGACAATTGGTCCGGTCAGGTTCACCATGGAGTTTCAAGTATTAGACGTGGCAGTGTCTTACAATCTTCTGTTGGGGCGACATGGATCCACGCTGCCAAACTGGTGCCTTCTACGCTGCATCAGATGGTCAAATTCGAGTAGGATAGACAAGAGATCGTAGTATATGGGGAAGACAATACATGCGTCGTAAGTGATGACATCGTACCCTTCATAGAGACTGATGATGACAAGGGACCGTGGGTTTACCAGGTTTTCGATACGATTTTGGTGGACAAAGTTCCTAAGGGTGAAAGCATCCCACTTCCCAGAATAGCAGCTACAACTGTCATGGTAGCCTCGGAGATGCTGAAAAACAGGTTTGTGCCAGGCAAAGGTTTAGGGGCGGATCTTCAAGGTATTGTTCAACCAGTTTCTTTGCCCAAGAATCTGGATACCTTTGGACTGGGGTTCAAGCCTATAGCGGAGGATGTGAGACGAGCCCGCAAGATGAAGAAGAGGGCATGGGTCCTTCCCAAGCCGATCCAGCGCCTGTCCAGATCTTTTGTCAGGCCGAGCATCAAAAAGAAATTGATGTCCAAGGTTACAGGGTCACTGATTGGTGCAGATGGAGATTTGGATGAAGGGTTCAAAAGGTTGTTTGTCGAAATAAACATGGTAGAAGCTGGGGAAGTGTCCAGCAAGGCGGATCTGCAATTTGTGGGTCTTAAGGCCAAGATCAACAATTGGACGGCTACTCCTCTTCCCATGCGGAGGGAGTCTTGGTAGTAGGCTCAGATTTTCCTTCATGTTTAGCTGGATTATTCCAGGGTTGTAATCCAGTTTTCTTTTATTTTGTACTCGTCAAAGTGTGAAACCTTGTTATCCCGTAGTTCAAAAAAATAAAAGTTTCTTCTTTATTCCTTAGTTTATTTTAATTTTGTTTTCTTCTTTTCTTTTTCTGAATTCTCTTTATACTGGCCCTATTGACATGGCATGCACGACGGATCTTCAACCTAGTCTAAAAAGTCAATCTGGTTCCGAAATAATAGTGCAAGAGGTAGATCATGACGATGAGTCAGAATACGATGAGAATGAAGCCTTTAGGGAAATTAATAGAGAATTAAGTCAATTTGAAGAGAAAACCAAACCCAACTTGAATGACACGGAAGCCATCAATCTAGGGGATGCAGATGACATCAGGGAAACAAGGATAAGCATCCACATTGAACCAAACATCAGGGAAGAATTAATCAAAACACTTAGGGAATTCAGAGACGTCTTTGCATGGTCGTATGATGACATGCCGGGTTTAAGCACCAATTTTGTGGTTCACAAATCGCCCACTGACCCGGCATGCCCTCCTGTCAAGCAAAAATTGAGGAAGTTCAAAACTGACATGAGTATGAATATTAAGGAAGAAGTAACCAAACAACTGAATGCAAATGTTATTCGAGTCACTTGATATACCGATTGGTTGGCTAATGTGGTTCCAGTGCCAAAGAAAGATGGAAAAATCAGGGTGTGTGTTGATTATCGCAATCTAAACAGAGCGAGTTCAAAGGATAGTTTCCCGTTACCCAACATCCATATTTTGATCTATAATTGTGCCAAACATGAGATCGGATCTTTTGTGGATTGCTATGCTGGGTATCATCAGATTCTGATGGATGAAGAAGATGTAGAAAAGACGGCTTTCATTACGCCATGGGGAATTTGTTGTTATCGGGTAATGCTATTTGGTTTGAAGAATGCTGGGGCGATGTACATGAGAGAAATGACTACTGTGTTTCATGATATGATAAACAAAGAGATTGAGGTATACGTGGATGATGTGATTATAAAATCCAACCATCAGGCAGACCATGTAGGAGACCTAAGGAAGTTTTTCCAATGACTTCGAAAATACGATATTAAGCTCAACCCTGCCAAATGTGCATTTGGTGTTCCATCCGGAAAGCTATTGGGATTCATAGTCAATTGGCGAGGCATTGAGCTGGACCCATCAAAGATCAAATCCATCCAAGAATTGCCACCGCCGAAGAACAAAACTGAAGTAATGAGTCTGTTGGGAAGGTTGAATTATATCAGTAGGTTTATCGCTCAACTCACAGCCACTTGTGAACCCATTTTTCGGTTACTGAAGAAAGATGTTGTAGTAGAATGGACGGAAGAATGTCAGGAGGCATTTGACCAGATAAAAAGGTATTTATCAAATCCACCTGTGTTGGTTCCACCCGAGCCAGGAAGACCGTTAATTCTCTATCCAACGGTCCTGGAGAATTCATTTGGTTATATACTGGGGCAACACGACATCACAGGAAGGAAGGAGCAAGCCATCTATTATCTCAGCAACAACTTTACGGTTTATGAGGTTAAGTACACTCACCTTGAGAAGACATGTTGCGCCCTAACTTGGGTGGCACAGAAGTTGAAACATTATTTGTCATCTTATACTACTTACCTCATATCTCGTCTGGACCCATTGAAGTATATTTTTCATAAGCCTATGCCCACAGGGAGGCTTGCAAAGTGGCAGATTTTGCTTACGAAGTTTGACATTGTTTACGTGGCTCGGACTGCGATGAAAGCACAGGCATTGGCGGATCACTTGGCCGAGAATCCGATCGATGAAGAATATGAGCCATTGAGGACGTATTTTTCGGATGAAGAAGTGATGCATATCGATGAGCTGGAATTAACTGAAGAACCAGGATGGAAGCTTTTCTTTGATGGAGTGGCAAACGCAAAGGGAATTGGAATAGGAGCGGTACTTATTTTTGATATAGGGCATCATTACCCTGTTACGGCTCAGCTACGTTTTTACTGTACCAACAACAGGGCTGAATATGAAGCATGCATTTTGGGGTTACGGTTAGCTGCGGACATGGACGTCCCGGACGTTCTAGTCTTGGGAGACTCGGACCTCCTGGTACATCAAATTCAAGGAGAATGGGAAACACGGGAGTTGAAGCTTATACCGTATCGACAATGTCTGTACGATCGGTGTCAACAATTTCGATCAGTGGAGTTTAGGCACATTCCAAGAGTTCATAATGAGGTTGCTGATGCCTTGGCCACCCTAGCATCAATGTTGCACCATCCGGATAAAATTCACGTGGATCCATTGCATATTCAGGTTCGCGATCAGCATGCTTATTGTAACATGATAGAGGAAGAACTGGATGGCGAGCCATGGTTCCACGATGTCAAGGAATACCTCAGGATGGGGATATACCCAGTACAGGCCACAGGAGATCAAAAGAGAGCCATTCGACGGTTGGCAAGGGGATTTTTCCTCAGTGGAGGGGTGTTGTACAAAAGAACACCGGACGTGGGATTGCTAAGATGCGTAGATGCTAGTCAAGCCACGACAGTTATGACAGAGGTGCATTCTGGAGTTTATGGGCCACATATGAGTGGATATGTATTGGCAAAGAAGATTCTTAGAGCAGGGTATTATTGGCTCACTGTAGAGCGAGATTGTATCAGTTTTGTGCGTAAATGCCATCAATGCCAGATACACGGATATCTGATTCATTCTCCGCCAACAGAATTACACACCATGTCGGCACCATGGCCCTTTGTTGCATGGGGCATGGATGTCATTGGACCTATCGAGCCGGCAGCTTCCAACGGTCACAGGTTCATTCTGGTGGCCATCGACTACTTCACCAAGTGGATTGAAGCTAAAACTTTCAAGTTGGAAACCAAGAAAGCAGTGATATATTTTGTTCATTCCCATATCATCTGTAGATTTGGGATCCCGAAGGTGATCATCACAGACAATGGTGCTAATCTTAACAGCAGTTTGATGAAAGAAGTATGTCCGCAGTTTAAGATTACACACTGTATTTCTACCCCATATCGTCCTAAGGCGAATGGAGCGGTTGAGGCAGCCAACAAGAATATAAAGAAGATATTGAGGAAACTGGTAGAAGGGTGGAGACAATGGCATGAAAAGTTACCACTTGCGTTGTTGTGTTATCGCACTACTGTTCGTACTTCATTGGGTACAACTCCTTATTTGTTGGTATACGAAAATGAAGCAGTGATACCGGCAGAAGTTGAAATTCTGTCTCTTTGAATTGTTTCTGAGGCTGAGATTGATGATAACGAGTAGGTCAAAACCCATTTGAAACAGTTAAGCTTGATTGATGAAAAAAGATTGGCAGCAGTATGTCATGACCAACTGTATCAAAAGAGGATGGAAAGAGCATACAATAAGAAGGTGTGTCCCAGGAAGTTTGAAGTGGGGCAACAAGTGTTGAAACGAATCCTTCCACATCAGGCCGAAGCAAAGGGCAAGTTCACCCTGAATTGGCAAGGGCCATTTATTGTGACCAGAGTGTTGTCCAATGGTGCTTTATGTTTGACAGATATTGAAGGAATATGTATAGACATGGCTATCAATTCTGACGCCGTCAAGAGATATTATGTATGATTTCTTTGATTGTAATTGTTGTTTGTTTGTATTTGGCATTGTATCGGAGAATGAAATGACGGAGGCAATTTGTTCTTCTATCCAAACACTTTAACCTTTGCTTCCCCTTTTGAGCCTTATTTATTATTTCATACCCCTCTTTTGGAATCAGTAAGGAAAATGAAAAAAAAGAATAAAAAATAAAAAAAATAATAACAAAACAAAAGAAAAATCACAAGAAAACAAAGGAATTGGGAACTACGTTTTACCTGATTCCTCAAAGAGGATACGTAGGCGCCTCACAACTCGGTCATAGTGTAACAAAAATCAAAGGATCCCCAAGCAAGAAAACTGGGGCAGAAGTTGTATTTGTAATTTTGGGAAAGAAAATTCGATTCCAAGAGTTCTAATGTTTTACCCATCAAAATTATTTTTAAACTTTTGATACCCTTTTCTTTTAGCCATACACCAAAAAAAACAATATTGATGTCCAAAAACACCTCCCGATCAGTATCCGAGAAGTGCCAAGTCAGGCAAATGGAAGTCTGGAGTAACACTCTGGTCCCAGCAGAAAAGAAATAAAATGAGAGAGTCTTGTCGGTAACACCCCAATCACCAACTGAAAATAATTAAAATAAGAGTCTTATCGGTGAAAACCTTCACAGGCACCATAAGGCGATGGAAGTTGAGAGAAATAAAATGAGAGATTCTTATCGGTGAAAACCTTCACATGCACCATAAGGCGATGGGAGTTGAGAGGAATGAGAGAGTCTTATTAGTTAAAACCCCTCGCAGGGCACTAAAAGTCGACAAGGAATTAAAAGGGGGCAAACGAGATAAGTTTGACGGAAAGGATCCGTCGAGACATCAAGTAGAATAAAGATGTTGTTAAAGAGTTGGGTTGCGGGACCTTTGAAATGCAAAGTAGGGACATCAGAAAGATTGATTGATGTAAATAGACTGGGTTGATTCATCCAAAATGCACGACATGAACATTGGGATCGGTTACACCATTCAGATAAGTTCTTTTTTGTTTTTCTTCTCTTCAAACAATTGTTCAGAAAGATTTTCCTGTTCTATCTTTTGATGTTATCATTTTTCATTTCTTTTGGTTAATAGTGGTTTGTTTTTAAGAAGGATTTTTAGAGCTTACTACCAGTTTCCAATATGGTGCAGAGTAAATGTGGATAGGACATGCCAAGGATAATGTGATAGGACGAGAAAGACGTCGTTATAAGACCAAATGATGGAGTGGTCTAATATTTTGGGAAGGTCAGAAGTTATCGGCCGAGTTTCAAGATAGTCGGACAACGCAAAGCATGGAAAAGAGTAAAAGGGAAAACCATCCCCACCAGGAGCACCACAACCCCACACTTTAAACTAACAAAGTTTTCTTGATTTGAAACATGGATAGGAAATGTTATTGATGGCAGAAAGACAGTCCACAAGGAAGATTATCAAACTGGGGCAGAAAATTTTCTTTCACTTTGAAAATTTTCTTGAAGATGGGTACCCATCTGAAAAGCAGGGGAGTCAATTCAAGTTTTAAAGAAAGCAATTTTGGGAGGAAGATAACATGAGTTTTAAAAGAAGTAGTTTTTCGAGGGAGGTTAACACAAGTTTCGGGGGAAACAAGTTTCGAAGGAAGATAGTACAAGTTTTAAAGGAAGTAGTTTCGAGGAAAAAACAACACAAGTTTTGAGAGCAGCGGTTTTGGAAGGAAGATAAGTTGTAGTTGGAGTCAGGAGCCCGCCTGGAGAATGGAGGTGTTATATTTTTAAGTTGTGGTTGAAGTCAGGAGCCCGCCTGGAGAAAGGAGGTTGTTGTATTTTAAATTATAGTTGAAGTCAGGAGCCCACCTGGAGAATGGAGGTTGTTATATTTTATGTTATAGTTGAAGTTAGGAGCACGCCTGGAGAATGGAGGTCGTTATATTTTAAGTTGTAGTTCAAGTCAGGAGCCCGCCTGGAGAATGGAGGTGTTATATTTTTAAGTAGTTGTTGAGCTCAGGAGCCCGCCTGGAGAATGGAGGTGTTATACTTTAAGTTTTAAGTAAGAGTCAGAGCCCGCCTAGAGAATGGAGGTATTATACTTCGAGTTGTAGTTGAAGTCAGGAGCCCGCCTAGAGAATGGAAGTATTATATTTTTGAATTGTAGTTGAATTCAACAGCCTGCCTGGAGAATGGAGGTTGTTATCATTTTAAGTCGTAGTTGAAGTCAGGAGCCCGCCTGGAGAATGGAGGTCGTTACATTTTAAAGTTGTAGTTGAAGTCAGGAGCCCGCCTGGAGAATGGAGGTATTATATTTTTGAATTGTAGATGAAGTCAGGAGCCCGCCTGGAGAATAGAGGTTGTTATCATTTTAAGTCATAGTTTACGTCAGGATCCCACCTGGAGAATGGAGGTCGTTACATTTTAAAGTTGTAGTTGATGTCAGGAGCCCGCCTGGAGAATGGATGTCGTTACATTTTAAAGTTGTAGTTGAAGTCAGGAGCTCGCCTGGAGAATGGGGGTTGTTATCATTTTAAGTCGTAGTCAGGAGCCCGCCTGGAGAATGGAGGTATTATATTTTTAAGTTGTAGTCGAAGTAAGGAGCCAGCTTGGAGAATGTAGGTTATAATTTAAGTTGTAAGTAGGAGTCAGGAGCCCGCCCGGAGAGTGGAAGGTTACAACAAAAATCCCCAGCCAATTCAAGTTCAGAAATCAGAAGGAAGGCAACAAGGGTCAGAAGAAGTCAGTTCAAGCTTCGAAGGAAAAATGATTCGAAGCTCACAAGAAAGAAATAAGTGGTTCGAGTTCGGCAATCAAGAGAAGGCTACAAGTCAAGGCAGAAAGAAAAAACATCAGAGGAAATACAAGCCAACAAGGCAGCAAGGCAACAAGAGACACAAGAGTAGTCTGAAGATCTCGATAAGATTTTATAATTCATACACTATAGTTTAGTCTAGATTCTTATTTTCTGTTAGCATAGTGTAATAAGCAGGTCAGTAAGCAGTAAGCAGTATCAACAGCAGCAACAGCAGCAACAACAGTAATAGTAAAACCAAAGCTCGTGGTAGTCCCAGCTACCAAAACTTCGCGAACTACATGGAACTGATTACTGTTTAGCCAAGGATAAGTAGGAAACCTTTGAAGCAGAGGTTCGGTCAAATCTTTCAAAAAAATGTTTCACACGGAGTACTCAAACGGGCAAAAATCGCTCGTATCCGCTGACTTTATCTTTGCACGAAAACTCTTCTTGTTTTCGGACAAAGAGGGACAGCTGTGAGCACGTGATTTTTGCCCTACGAGAACTACTCCCAAAAATTCAAAATAAAATAGTTTTGTGTTATTCGTGATTTTTGCGGATTTTGTGTTATTCTTCTTTTATTTGTTCGCATTTGTCTGTGCGTGTTTATTTGTTAAATTAGTAAAAATACAAAATATGTCGCATTTGCATTTAGGATTTCAATCTACAATTTGGAGTAATTAAATTAGTATCTCTAAGATAATTTTGGTTTCATAATTTAACTTAGAATTTTAGTTTTATTAATTAGGAAATAAAAGGAAAAAAAGAAGAAAAAGAAACAAATAGAAGAGGAATTAAAAAATCGGACTGCGCCAGTTTTAAAGAGAAAGTCCAGGCCCAAACCAAAAGAATGCCCAAAACAATCATCCCTAACCCGGTCCAGACCAGCCAGTCTCAGAGACGGGCGAAACGGCGTAGTATGATGGTGAAACTACGTCGTTTCGTCGTCAAAAAATCTCATCCGTTCGTCCAAAGCAATCCAACGGACCACAGCCATCACCCACCCTTTATCCAAACGACATCGTTCAGCCTTTTAATCTGGACCATAGAATTGATTTGATCCAACGGCTTGCAAACTCTCCCATAACATGTCCAACAAGACCCGACCCAAGTCCTTCCCAACCCAATCCCTTCAATAGACCAAACGACCCCGTCCCCTCCCCACCCCTCCCCCTCATTTAATCTGGATTGCTGGTTCCCTTTGATCCAACGGTCCAGGTTAATTCCCTAAACTACTATATAACCTTAAAACCTTACCCC
>MU785171.1:79838-98593 GCA_026770625.1 Nicotiana glauca | reverse complement strand
CCCCCATAGCCAAACCCCACCCTTTTCGTCTCCAAGTTCAGATACCCAAATCCCCTCCCCAAACCCTAGTCATCACCCCTCCCCTTCGCCGTAAACCTGGCGGCAACGACGCCGATCACCATCAAAATAACACCCCCGAACCACCAAACCACCCCCTTTCCAAATCCATGGCCCTCGTCCTTCGAATCATCCTAGAACCCTTCGAATCTTCGATTAAAGGAATCGACCCCAAACCCTGGGTTGTTCGTTTGACCCCAAACTTACACCCTTTGACCACTACACCACCCTCGTCCCAAAACATCAACCCATCTCCTTCGAATCACCCTGAAATGTCTCGAATCAAGATTTCAAAGCAACGGTCCAGAGTTTGTCTCCGTATTTGAGGTCAAAACTGACCCTAGTTGTGTGTTCATTCAAGAACACTCGACTAGGGTCCATCTTGGCCCCGAATCCGAAAGGGTGAAGATTCAAGCCACTTTACTGGTAGTTTTTTGATTTCTTTTTCTTTCTGATTTAATTTCGTTCATTAAATTCATGTTCTACCCCTTTCTTGTTTTTGCTTAGGATCGAATGCTTTGTGTTTATTCTGGGTTTTGTTTTTCTTTGTATCGCTGTTTATCTCGAATTGGCCCTGTATTGTGTGTTAAAAAATTCTGTTCCATACCGCTGTCGTTTGGGATTAATTCACGAATTAATTCATTCCGTGCGTAGTTAATTGTTGTTTTGATTAAGTGTGTCATTCATCCTTGTTTCAACCCTGTGCAATTTGGTTTGGGATTTGAGAAATTAATTGCGTAGTCATTTGAGTAGTTAATCGTGTAGCTAGTTGTTGTTTTGAACTATCGTTGAAATTTTACGATTTGAAGTATAATGTGATTTTTGATTTAGCTTCACCTTCAGTGTTCTGTTGAGTTTCTGTTTAGTATTAATGTGGTTTTTGGTTCAGATTCAAATAAACTGATTAATCAGGAATCAGTGTAGTTAATTGTTAGGTGGATTAGTTATAGCTAATGGGTAGTAATTTGGGGATTTTAGAAGTTTTGAAATGGGTAATTTGAGTGGTCTGACAGTAAAAGTACCAATGTAACCATTAAACTAGTATATTGTCTAATAATAGTGGGATGGGAAACATAATAGTATGGGGTTTAAAGGAAATGGATTAAGAAATAGGTGCCCATACCTGTTTGAATTTAATAAGGAAAAGACAAGGCTTAATGGGGAACAAGTGAGTTTAAAAATAGAAAAACATATAGTAATGGGCTGTCAGGGAATATCAGGGGCAAGCTGATTTTCCCTCAATTATTTAAGTGTCTTAAGAGAGATAGAGGATCTGTCGTGGGTATAAATAGAAGGGGTTTTGACAAAATAATGGGTGGTTTTTCTTGGAATCAGTTGGAGTGTTTAAGAGAGCTTTAAAAATACAAACACTGAGAGAGAGTTTTAGGCAGTCAGTCAATTCAATTAACATCGTCCCATTGAAAAATACCAAATTTACTGCTGCATTGTTTCCGTGGTTCAAATTTGATCAAGTTTTCTTCTATTCTGAGTGCTAAAGTTCATCTGAAGTACACTGGTTGGATTTCAAATAAGTTTAGGGTCTAATTAATTCAGTTGTGGTTGAGGTTTAGTTTGTTGATAGTGTTCGGTTGTTTGCTGGTCCATTTCTGGTTTAACTCAAGATCAATATAGTCTATTGTGAGTTATTTGCTGTGATTCTGTCGACTCCTGGTTTGCATATTGGTCTTTTGGTGCTGTACTGGCTATTTTGAGCAATCTCATTGTTGTTGCTGTTGCTGTTGGGTGCTGTGTTATCTGTTGCTGCTGACTATCCCTTCTTCTTCTTCTTCTATTTCCATTATTCAGGTACATGTTCTAAAGCTCTCAACTCTAATGGAAACAAAGTAAAAGAGTTGTTTGAAATGGATCCTTGAACTTCCCCTGTGTTTGTTGTGCTTAATTTAAATGTATAAACAGTATTTTATTTGATATCTCACATCATGCATGACCTTGGAATGTATAAACTGGACTGTTGAATTTGTTTCTACAAACATGTGAATTTCGTGGCCATCAGTTGTAACTAATCTTAGTTTGTGATTACTAGTTATGAAATATAGTGTAGTTAATCCATTCCAAGTAGCCATAGAATAGTTTTTGAATAGTTTATATGTAACAAAATAGGTTCGAACAGTCCAAAAGGAAATCAGCATGTTGGTTTAATATGTCTAATTCTGAAATTGGGAGTTCATTTGAGTAAATAACATCAGTTAGAATAGCATTGAATCATGTTAGTAAATAATGTTAGCTCCTAAATGTTAGTAAGCAGTGTTAGCTCTTAACGTCAATGTTTAAACATTTGATTTATTTTCAGAGGTTATAAGAACAGTTTCAATTGATTCTGGTTCATGTGTAGTGTTAAGTGAAGTCCTATAATCGAACTACCTCAATTGGGAACTCGATCCACGCTTCAGGTTTAATTGTCATCTTTAAACTTAGTCAGATATTGTATCAATTTGTTTCTCCTTGGATAGTTAGTGAAATGATTAGGCTCAAATAAGGTTTGGCGACATCTTACGTAATGGTTTGAGATGAAAATAAATACCAGTTTTTTTATTCACCAATTGAGCATTACACTGGCATCGACTTGAATGACGGATATTGGCCCATTGTTAAACGTATCCCATAGCTTTGGGGCCTGCAGTCATCTGTGTGAAGCCCCATTTGAATTTAATTATGTTATGCCCTAATTGGGCTGAGTATTGAGGCCTAAAATAATGGTTGAATGATATCATGGACTTAGACATGATGGTGTTTAAACAACAATAACTAAGTAGGGCCTTTCCTTTATTCTTAGAGACAAAATATAGAAAATCATAGTCACTTTCAGGTTTGCCTTTTTAAAACAATAAATGAGATGATCCTCGCCGAACAAAGTACAATTAAATTGCGGGCCATGTAGCGAATTTCACGGCTTTTCCCCAAAGTAATAATGCACTAGTCTCTTTAGGGGCGTATTTTAATAACGTTACCTTCCTAAACTCGGGTGCACATTTATGTGACCCAAATCCAAATCTCAACAGAGTCGAAATGTGTCAACAACAACGGGTGCATCGATGTCACGTGGTTCCAGATGCATTTTCACGACATTGCAATTCTCATTAAAAATGAATAAAAACAGTTAAAGTTAAAATTTGCACATAGGTTCACAATTGTTAAAATCAGATAATTTAAGCCAAATATAACAGTTGAGCGACCGTGCTAGAACCACGGAACTCGGGAATGCCTAACACCTTCTCCCGAGTTAACAGAATTCCTTATCCGGATTTCTGGTACGCAGACTCTTAAATAGAGTCATTCTTTTCCTCGATTCGGGATTAAACCAGTGACTTGGGACACCATAAATCTCCCAAGTGGCGACTCTTAATCTTTAATAATAATCCCATTTCGATCGTCCTTTAATTGGAAAAACTCCTTACGCCCCTGCGGGTGTAGTGAAAAAGGAGATGTGACAAGGCCTCATTATTAGGTAAAGCCACGACCTCAACACACTTTGAAACATAGTCAACTGCCACTAGAATGTATGTGATTCCACATGAACTAACAAACGGGCCCATGAAATCAATGCCCAACACATCAAAAATATCAACTTCGAGAATGGTGTTAAGAGGCATCTCATCCTTCTTCGAAATACCGTCCGCTCTTTGACATTTGTTGCATCTCTTCACAAGTTCACTTGCATCTCTGTACAAAGTTGGCCAGTAAAACCCTCAACTAAGAACCTTTGAAGTTGTCCACGCCCCACCATGATGGCCACTATGGGGAGAGAAATGGCAAGCCACTAAGATACTCCATTGCTCCTCCTCAAGGACACACCTTCGGACACCGTCAGTGCAGATCTTGAACAAGTATGGCTCATCCTAATAGATATCCAAACTATCCCATTTGAGCTTCTTCCTTTGGTTAAAAGAGAGCTCACATGGGATTATACCAGTCATAATGAAATTAGCAACGTACGCAAACCATGGCATATCATTCACCGACATAGAAAGAAGTTGCTCATCGGGACATGAATTGTTGATCTCTAGGCCATCACGAGGCCTCCCCTCTTCCTCCAAGCCGGGCGAGTGGTCCGCCACTTGGTTTTCACACCCTTTTCAGTCCAGAATCTCCAAATCAAACTCTTCAAGAAACAATACCCATCGCATCAGCCTAGCTTTGGAATCCTTCTTCGTCATCAAGTATCGGAGTGCGGCATGATCGGTATGAACTATGACTTTGGCTACCATGAGATACGTCAGAAATTTTTTCCATTGCGAACACAATAGCCAACAACTCTTTTTCAGTCACCGTGTAATTCACTTGAGCATCATTCATTGTCTTGTTCGCATAATACACCGGGTGAAACATTTTATTCACTCTTTAACCCAAGACCGCCCCTACCGCAACATCACTCGCGTCACACATGAGCTCGAAAGGCAAGATCCACTTGGGTGCAGTAATAATAGAGGTGGTGGTCAATTTGTTCTTGAGGAGTTCAAAAGTTGTCATGCATTCCTCATTGAACACAAACTTTGCATCCTTTTCCAAAAGTTTGCACAAAGGATTCACTACCTTCAAAAAGTCTTTGATAAATCTCCTGTAGAACCCCCCATGCCCAAGAAATTTCTAACCCCCTTGACTGAAGTAGGGGGAGGTAGCCTTGAAATCTCTTCTATTTTAGCTTTATACACCTCTATACCACGCTTTGAAATTTTATGGCCAAGGACTATGCCCTCCTCAACCATGAATTGGCATTTTTCCCAGTTGAGCACAAGATTGGTTTCCTCACACCGGGCCAACACCCTATCAAGATTCTTCAAACATTTATCAAACGAGTCACCCACAACACTAAAGTCGTCCATGAATACATCCAAAATATCTTCCACCATGTCTGTAAAAATGGCCATCATACACCGCTGGAATGTAGCCGGTGCATTACACAACCTAAATATCGTCCTAGAAAAGGCAAAGCAACCATATGGGCAAGTGAAGGTAGTCTTCTCTTGCTATTTCGGAGCAATAAAAATTTGGTTATACCCAAAATACCCATCAAAGAAACAGTAGAAGGCACGCCTAGCAAGTATATCAAGCATCTGGTCAAGAAAAGGCAATGGAATATGATCCTTGTGGGTCACCTTGTATAACTTGCGGTAATCCATGCACACCCTCCATCCGGTGACAGTCCTGGTAGGAATAAACTCATTCTACGCATTTGTTACCACAATCATACCGCCTTTTTTCGGCACACAATGCATCGGCAGAGTCAAAGAGCTACCAGAGATGGGGTACACAACCCCGACATCCAACCACTTGATCACCTCTTTTTTCACAACTTCTTGCATTGCCTCGTTCAACCTCCTTTGATGTTCCAATGAGGGCTTTGTATAATCTTCAAGAATAATCTTGTGCATACAAAAAGCAGGGCTTATCCCTTGAATATCAGCTAAAGTACATCCAATTGCCTTCTTCCATTTTTGGAGCACCGCCAACATGGCATCTACCTGCATGTTAGTAAGACAAGAGGAAAGAATAACTGGCAAAGTTTAAGTAAGTCCTAAGAGGTGTAGAGCCAACGGCTTCAATTCCAACATGGGAGGTTCCTCAATTGAGGGTTTGGTCGGTGGAGTCTTCCTATTCTCAAGATCCAAAGAAAGCTTCTGAGGCTCATACTAGTAAGAGCCCAATCCATGTAAAGCATTAACACACTCCACCCAGCCTTCATCCCCATTTACATCAAGATTCAACAATACCTCCTCTAGAGGGTCCTCCATATTAATAATTGCAATAGTATCATCAATTATCACTGCCTTAACAAGATCCATGAATGAGCATACTTCGGTACGGTTGGTCTGCTTCATTGGCTTACACATATGAAAGACCATTTTTTTGTCACCCAGTCGAAAGGTGAGTTCCCCTGTTTCCACATCAACTAAGGCCTTCCCAGTAGCAAGGAAATGTCTTCCCAAAATTATAGGCACCTCAAAATCGACCTTACAATCGAGAATCACAAAATCAACTGGCAAGATAAATTTGTCTGCCCAGACAAGAACAACATCAATTATACCCAAGGGCCTCTTCATCGATCTATCCTCCATTTGCAATCTCATGTAATTTGGCCTCGGTTATAAAATACCCAAAGTCTTGAAAACTGAGTAAGGCATCAAGTTGATACTCACCCCCAAATCACATAGAGCTTTTGTGAAGTCTGCACTCCCAACAGTGCAAAGTATGGTGAAAGCACCGAGATCTTCTAGCTTCGGAGCCATTGAATGCATTATAGCAATGACTTGGTGGGTCATCTTGATAGTTTCATAGTCTATGGATCATTTCTTTGTCACCGAGTCTTTTATGAATTTAGCGTAACCCGTCATTCGCTCTATAGCCTTCACCAAAGTTACATTAATGGATAAGCTCTTCATCATGTCAATGAAGTTTTAAATTGGTTCTCATTTTTCTGCTTTACTAGCCTTTGAGGATAAGGTGTAGGTGTCCTTGGCAAAGGAACCTTGGCTTTAGGCACAACCGTTTTCGGCATATCTATTACGTACTCCCTAGACGGGTTCATGTCATTCGGAGTTTCCACCTCAGTATCTTTGATATCATTCCTCACTTCTTCATTCATGTTCTCATCAATCACATTCTCAACAACCATAGGCATCTCATCCTCTTGCAACTCAACTTCATCACTCAAAATTTCTTTTTGTTTGGAGGCATTCACATCACCGCCTCGTCCACTTTTTGTAGTGACTGCCATTTCATGCCCGGCATTATTCTGACCCTTCGAGTTGACTACCTTATCACTAGGTAGAGCCGCCTTAGGGGGAGTATTCAAGGATTGTGATATTTGGCCTAGTTGAACCTCCAAGTTCCTGATTGAGGTATTGTGGGATGCCAACTGAGCATTATAGTCAGCATTCCTTTTCATCATCTGTTCAAGTATCATCTCGATTCTTCCCATGTCATTATTGGATGAACTAGGACCTTGGGATGGAAATGGGGTTTTGGATTGTTCGGTTGTTGATACATAGGGGGCCTTTGAAAGCCTTGCCCCCGATTTCCCTGGTTGTTATTGTTCCAACCACCCTGATTGTTGTTTCCACCCCAATTGTTGTTGTTGTTGTTGTTGTTGTTGCTCTAGTTACCCTGATTGTTTTGATTATTGTTCTGGTTGCCCCAATTTGGATTTTGGTTGTTGTTCTCCCAATTATTGTTCCCATGTTGTTGATTTCCCCAATTGTCTTGGGATCTCCATTGTTGTTGGTTGGTTGGAAGCATTGCCCCTTTGACCTTGATATTATTCCCGTATTGCATTTCTTCATTCTGCTCATCATAACCATCATCTTGGAACCCACCACTATCTTGGTCATATTGATCTAAACTCCCTTCGTTCTGTTGGCCTCTTTTTCTTCTTTTGTTCACTAGCATATTGACACCCTCCATAGCATTTACTTGTCGAGGAGTTTGAACCTGCTGTAATTGTGCCTTTGCTAGGTTCATAGATTCTACATGTCATGAACAAGTGTCTAGTAGAGTCTTGGAGATGCATGATGACATCCATGCCTATCTTCGAGAGGCTACAGGGCATTTAGGATAAACTTTCCATCTTTCTCTCCTTATCGTGCGGTATTGATTTCGCTTGAAACATAACTCTTTTAATTCCTTCCACACATTCATATATGTATATGAGTGCTCATTATCAACTGTGCATCGACGGCTTATGATTCCATGGATGGGGTGCAAGATTGTTATTTCTGCGTGTTAGCGATGGGCCAGTCTGGAAGACTCGAGGCTCGCTTAGACTGTAGCTTGAACATAGGGATTTTGGTTGTTTTAGTATGTGCTTTTTGGACTTATAAGTCTGGTAGTGTCCATATTAGTGGAACTTTTAGCTTGATGAGTGATTAGATGTCTAAATGATAAGTATGATGTGACTGCAAGATAGGTTCAGTAGGTTCGAAGGTGTTGAGAAGAGTCTGGTTGAGATGTGGGTACTTGATTTCTATCTTGATGTGACATATAGTCTCGAGCCATGAGTGTATTGAGGGATCTTTCATGTGTCTTAGTTGTGGAACGAATTAGCTTCTCATGGGCTTGTTGATGAGTTCAGACTTGGGAAGATAAGTGATGCATAGTAGTTGCGGTTGTGAAAGGGTATAAAGAGATGTCAGTTTGAGGCTAAGCATGTGGGTTATAACCTACGAGGTAATCTACGGATGTGTGATTTTTATGATTTTATGTGGAGGCTTTCTTATCTACCAGTGGGTTATATTTGTACGATTTGAGCTTGGATATGTTGTAATAGTTTACCTGATCGTCACGAGATGAATTCGAGATTTGCAGATGATTTGACGTATTAGATAGCTTGTGTTACATGAGCTTTTGAAGGATTTAGTTGAGTCTCACTGTGATAGGCAGTAATGGGGTACGTATTGATACCCAATTTTGTCCTCATATTCTCAAATAGTATATACACTTCCAAAACATCATTATTTGGCTTACAAGACTATACGAGCATTTTATATAATTTTTCATAATTTTTAGAGCTTTTAAATTTATTTTCCCGCATTTAAATAACTTTAATAATTATTAATTACTCCTTCAAATTATTTTACATCCATAATACATGTTTCAAATATTTTTACTTCATCTTATATAATTACATTAGCATTTTAAAGCTATTTGCGGTAACAGCCTATGCTCATACATAGTTGCCTTTTTATCTATATTAAATGTGTCAATATAGCATTTTATATTTTATAATGATAAATTATTATTTTTAATCATTTTAGTGTATAAATAATATTATTATTTGCTTATTAATCATTTTATAAATTATTTTTGACAAATTTGGGGAATTTAAATAGTAGCCCAACCTCTAAACCAATTTTTAGACCAAATTTTCCCATGGCCTAAGCCGAATAGCCCTAAGGCCCAATCAGATCAGACCCCTCTAAACTGACCTGCCCCAGTCCCTTTTTAAAATCATGATCATTGATCTCTCACATCAATGGCCCACGATTAACCTCTCATTTTTATTACTTCCTCCACCCAAAATCTAGAGACTCATTCGTCTCTTTGCAATGCCCTCACACTCTCTCTAATCTTCCCCCTTCTTCTATGAACCCTAGCCATTTCATCTCTCAACCTCTTCAAATCCAGCTCTAAAGTGGAATCAATCACTAATTCACTTCTCATCTCACTATTGATCGTCCATCTATGGTGTTACTTATGTGCTTACCTAAGTTTAGCAAGTGAGATCTTCTGAGATCAGGATAAAGCGGTTTGAGCCTTGGATTTTGAGCATTATCTCATCTATATACACTTAATAACATGCCATGTTTGTCCAATTTCTGTGAGATCTCTGTCAATTTGTGTACTCCCTCTCGAACTAAGGTTTACCCATTTCTCTCCTGAATTGATTCTGCATCAATTTTGCGCACTTTCTTTCCTTATTTTAGGTTTGATTTACTTTGTTTCCTTGTTTATTCGAACAATTTTATTGCTATATAAACCCCTCCCCGTTCCCCTTTGATAGAGACTTTAATCCCCATATTTTTACTAAAAATTGAAGCTTTGTTCTATGATTCCCTCATTCTCTTGTTCTGTACTTTATTTTTGGCCGGCTGAAGGCCAAGGGCGTTGAGATTCTATTATTCGAGCTTTCTCTTGGCGAAAGCATTGCTCGGGGTTCTTTTGAAGGCCTTGGGAATTTTGACGCATTGAGATTCTGGGTTCTTGTGGAATTTTTGTTCTTTATTGTTGTCCATTTAACTAGTAAGTCTCTTGACCTTTTGCAATTTCATTTTTATGTGTCTCTGATTTGCATGTGTCCTCGCTTCTGAAATCTAAGCCTAATGTGTTTCTGGGTTACTTTTATGCACATATCTGTTAACTTTACACTTATTTTCAGTCTCTTTAACATTTAAACTTCCCTTAATGCTGCTAGTTCTGAGATTGTCTATGTCTAATTTGGATAATCTGAATCCCCCAAAGCTCATTTAGAAAAATGTATTGGTGCCTGAATTTTCATGAATATGCTTACCTGCTTTGTCCTGAATCTCTGTAGTGAATGTCTCACATCTGTAATAACATGTGTTACGACCTTCATTATTTAACTATGACTTGTTTTCCTTGTTATTGTGTCACTCAACGTGCTCACTTTATCCCATACACCTTTAGCGATTACTTGGTGTCTTAGAACAATTATCTCAACTTGTTTTCCCTACCATGTTTGAACTGTTTTGATAAATTTCTGGTATAACTTGGACCTTGTTTAGTTAATTAGTATACTACCTGAATGCCTACATTTGCTAATTGACATGAGTTTACTTTCCACTTTGTTCTGCATCTCTATAATGATAGTCTTGTATATGTAATGTGCTAAGACTTTTCCTATAAACTATAAGCTACTCTCTCACATCATGTTTCTGTTAGTCTTATATCCTTAATGAATATTTGAAACCTTTAGAATGGCCTTCTTCGTTTGTGTACCGTGTTGACATAATTAAGACCTTTAGACTTCAAATCTCTAAGTCAGTGCCTTACTTAAACTTGTTGCCATTATGCACTTGTGCATGATAACTTCTGTCCATCTTGCAAACTTGTTTCTTCCCTAACTCCTTTAATATGTTTAAGTATTACTTTGCTAAGTGTTGAAATCGTGTTGAACCTGCTTCTAAGTCTGCTTAATTAGTTGGCATGTATGCTCAACTTTTCTAGGTCTACTTTAAGCTATAAGTGTATTTCCTCAACTTATGTCCCTCAACCATTGTCTACTATCCCTCATTTGTTACCTATGCTATACTGAACCTCTTATTCCTGGCCGGCTGAAAGCCAAGACCACCAAGACTCCTCCTACTGACCTCCCAAGTGTGAGCGCTGCTCGGGATACGTTTGAGGCCCTTGTGAACTCTGACACACTAGAGTTTGGGGTCCTTTAGTCACTCTCTCTATTATTGAGACCTGAACTATTCTTGATACTCAATCCTTTCTTCTTATCACTTGTTGAATATCTAAGCTGGTTGGTTTAAGTGATTCAATGCTTGGAAATATAGTTAACCTATGATTGTGTGATTTGGCTTTGAGCTCTTCCATGGATTCTGGGTTGTGTTGATGAATATGACTCCTTGTTAGAAATTTGGGTATGCTATATGAGAATTACTGAAGGCCCAGACAGTGTTGGGTATTTCTTTTGGGCATGTTGTGGGCCTACTGTCATTATTTGTACAATATTTGTAACTACTTTATCATTGGTTCTGTAATAATTTTGCAATGCACAATTGGGTGTTAGTAAATAGGGAATGGGTAGATTCTTACTATTTTCATGAAAAAGGGGGTAGACAATATGCCTATAGGACTCAACGATTTACCTGCTATATATGTCATTTGATTTATACGTGTCTTGTGGAAATCATGTCATTAGGAGAAGCACACACTCGCACTACTTGTCTGAACATGAATTCAAATGATCCAATTGTTCCTACTGCTATGAGTTACTAGAAATACCTGCCTATAGGAAATAAATATCACTAAACTCTCTTACAATTCGCATCAACATATTCACTAGAAATCATGCTTATAGGATTTTTCTTACTTTATTTGCCACTATTTCGCACTGTTCACTAGAAATCATGCATGTAGGATTTTTATTACTTCATTTGCTATTGTATCACATTGTTTACCTAGGAAACATGCCTATAGGTCTAAGTATAACAATAAAATGGATTCCAAGTATTAATCGTTAGAGATCCTATCTATAGGACATCACTATTCGCCTTAATAATTGTTAATGTTGAATCTCTCAAACAATGTTTATTGCTCACTCAGGCCACTATCAAAAACATGAGTAATTTTGGGCTTTTCTCCAATAGATTTTATTGTCACTTAGTGTATAAGTCACCTAGACACAACAGGTTTAATAACTGGAAACAGGTAATTTCAATAATCAATGTGTATAACCCTGCCTATGAGCAGCACCTAGCCTATGAAATTGCTTGTATGTTTTAATGCATTGTCACATAGGAATCATGTCTATAGGGCTTAAATTCTTAATTCTGAATTGCCTAACATGAAAACTTGTCTCGCGTGCATTTGTTGCTTAAGTGTCGAGGTCAATTTGAGCCCTTAATTGTCCATATTTGAAGTCCAATGTGTTTGTATGTCACCTAGTTTTAACAATTATGAGCCGCCTAAGTAAGGTATTGAACCACCCAAATAGAGGTCCAATACCTCTAGAACCATAGGCATGGGACAGGTAATGCACGCATAGACCACGACTTAGAATTGAATTAGCGCACTTTAACTAAACAACTTTAACATAGTAATCGAGTAGCAGGAGATAATAGTCTAAGCCCACTGGACAATATGAGTAACTCTCTACCTCAAGGGATTTGCGAAGTATTATTTATATTGCACGAGGTGACCCTTTAAGCTAAAAAAAACCTAGGATCCCCCTCATTTATTCATTGTTGTTAGATTTAAATAGTTGTATGCATATATCCGTACTAAGATCTATACTAATGATGCTGTAATGAAATTCTTTGACCTTTATATTCTCTTTGTTTATTTGATCACTTAGCTTAATTATAATCCACATGATCTTAAGATCGGCGACCCATAGTTTTGGACCTCGAAGAGTGCCTAACACCTTCTCTTTGAGGTAATTTGAGCCCATACCCGATCTTTGGTGGTGTTAACTAATAAAATAGAGTATCTGCATAATAGGTGCCCTAACACACCTTAAAAATTATTAGGTGGCCACTATTATCATTTAGCACTCTATCTCCCACCCAAAAGGAGTTGTCACGACACTAAAACCCATTTTCGCAAGGAAACGAGGCACGACAGTATGGTTATTGTAAGTTATCAAATGTTTTATTTCATGGCATTGAGCCAAGTAGGGGAGTCTATTATCAGCGAGTTGATTGCATGGATATGTGTTGTAATGGTTTCGGTTTGAGGTATACTTGTAACTCAATTAATACTTGTAGAAATTGTGATCGAGGATGACTGGAGTAAGACACTTTCTAGATTTAGGTTGTATTACACTCTATGGGTATGTGTGAATCACGAAATAAGTGAGTGGTTATTCATGAGGGATGTAGTGCACACGGAGTAGGAATTTACTAAGTTGTGTATAGGTGTGGATTACTTCTTTCGGTGTTATAGTGCTAATGGGGCATAGGTTGTTCGGCTCGTTTCGGCTGTAGAACTGAGATTTGAGCAGAGTAGATGACTCTCAAGAAGGTTCTAAGGGATTCAGGAGTTATATGTAGCAATTGGGGAATTTTAGGATTTGTATATGTGTAACGACCCGAATTTTAATTTTAAGAAATTGTGTCTCGTTCAACGGCTTAGTGCCCCGAGAAGCTTCGTAATATGTATTATGACCTCGCATGCGAGGTCATAATACATATTNGATACTAGGAGATCCCCTGCACATATATTGAGGATACCAAGAGATCCCCGGGATACCAAGAGATCCCTAGCGTTCATATTGAGGATACCAAGGGATCCTCGGGATACCAAGAGATCCCCCGCACATATATTGAGGATACCAAGAGATCCCTAGCGTTCATATTGAGGATGCCAAGGGATCCTCGGGATATCAAGAGATCCCCAACACATATATTGAGGATACTAAGAGATCCTCCGGATACCAAGAGATCCCTAACTCATATACGGAAGGAGTACAACTCAATGCAGGGATAACAACCGGGGATCTCCCAGGATACCGTCCTATAGTCCTAAATGTAAATACTCGGGGATCTCTATGTAACGACCCGAATTTTAATTTTAAGAAATTGAGTCTCGTTCAATGGCTTAGTGCCCCGAGAAGCTTCGTAATATGTATTATGACCTCGCATGCGAGGTCATAATACATATTACGAAGCTTCTCGGGGCACTAAGCCATTGAACGAGACTCAATTTCTTAAAATTAAAATTCGGGTCGTTACATAGAGATCCCCGAGTATTTACATTTAGGACTATAGGACGGTATCCTGGGAGATCCCCGGTTGTTATCCCTGCATTGAGTTGTACTCCTTCCGTATATGAGTTAGGGATCTCTTGGTATCCGGAGGATCTCTTAGTATCCTCAATATATGTGTTGGGGATCTCTTGATATCCCGAGGATCCCTTGGCATCCTCAATATGAACGCTAGGGATCTCTTGGTATCCTCAATATATGTGCGGGGGATCTCTTGGTATCCCGAGGATCCCTTGGTATCCTCAATATGAACGCTAGGGATCTCTTGGTATCCCGGGGATCTCTTGGTATCCTCAATATATGTGCAGGGGATCTCCTAGTATCCTCAATATACGTGCAGGGATCTCTTGGTATCCTCAATAAATGTGCAGGGATCTCTTGGTATCCTCAATAAATGTGCAGGGGGTTCTCCTGGGAATCTAACCCATAGTCCCAAAGTAAATGTGCAGGGAATCTCCCGAGAATCTAACCCGTAGTCCCAAAGTAAATATCCAGGGGATCTTCCGGGAATCTAACCCGTAGTCCCAAATATAAATGTGCAGGGGGATCTCGCGGGGATCTAACCCGTAGTCCCAAATATAAATGTGCAGGGGGGTCTCCCGGAAATCTAACCCGTAGTCCCAAATAAACAAACAGCAACAACACGAATAATATTCAAAACAATCCAACAACCCAATCACAAGGAAATTCCACCACCAAGAGTATGAATGCACGGCAACAAGAGAATCACAGGGAAAAACCAAGAAGCACAATAACCTTAACAAAACACCAAGACATAATAGGCACGTGATAATTACACCGACAACCATAACAATTTGGACACCTATCATATATACACGGGTCATAGAGAAATTCACAATTTAGAGATAAAAAAACAATAAGAAGTACAGTCGCTTCAATTAAAGCAAATAAGGCCAAGTAACAGGCAAGGATTAGAGGAAGACTAACAACATTGTGTGGGGAAAATAGAGGTAAATTATGCAATTAGGTAACTCAATCACACCTTGATCCAATGCTCTACGATGTTCAACAATTAAATTTTCAACTTGAGCCAACGCTCTACCATGCTCAATTAACAATAATCTTCCACAAGTCATATTCCTCAGTAGAAATTATCATATAGAGCATATACAATAAGAAATAGAGTCACATTAATCAAGGTATAAGACTCACGGGCATGCTTGACACCAATGTATAGATACTCATCACCATGCCTATATGTCGTACTCAATAAATAACACATAAAAAATAGGACACAACTCCTAATCCCTCAAGCTAAGGTTAGACCAAACACTTACCTCTCTTTTCTACCAATTCAAAATTCAAACATGCCTTTGCCTCACTAATTCTTCTGAAGCTTCAAATATAGTCATAATAATTCAAAATACTCAACACGAATCGTAGGAACTACTTCCATATGAATTTATACATTTTCTGAATTAAAATCCGAAATTTATCTCAAAGTTACTTATGGGGCCCACGTCTCGGAATTAGACGAAACTCATAAAATCCAACAACCCATTCTGATACGAGTTCAACCATATAAAAATTATTGAATTCCGATGTCAAATGGACCTTCAAATCCAAAATTTTTATTTTTCGAAAGTTTTACAAAAATCTGATTTTTCTTCCATAAATTCATGGATTCATGATGTAAATGAGTATGGAATCATGATCTATAAAGGATTTATGATAAAGAACACTTACCTCATTCAAATTTGTGAAAACCCCTCTGAAAATCGCCCAAATCGAGCTCCCCCAACTCTATTTTTGTCAAAAATGGCCAAAACCCCCGTTTTATAGCATTTTACAATTCGGGCGCCACAAGTGACACCGGGCGCTGCCTGTGGCTCTGATTCCAGTAGCCAAAATTAATCCCGGCGCCATGGATGGCGCCCCATGCTATCCTGGGCGCTGGCGATGGGAAATTATTTTTTCCGACACGAAAATGGGCATAACTCTCTCATACGATGTCCGAATTGGACAATTCTTTTTGCTATGGCTCCAAAATTTTGATACGGATATAATGTTTCAATAAAAACTGAATTTGGAGCCCATTTCCTTCATATGATACCACTTATTCGTGAAGAAACGACATCAAAACATTCTTAATTAAGTTCCGTTAACCATCCAAAACCTTTCAAATCAATCCGAATATACGCCTAAGTCCAAAACTACCATATGGGGATATTGTACCCATCAAAACACCATTCCAAAGTCATTTATTCAAAAGTCAACTCTCTGATCAACTCTTTCCATTTAAGCTTCAAAATGAGAACTATTCTTTAAATTAATTTCGAATCTTTCGAAAACCAACTCGACCTCGCATGCGGGTCATAATACATATTACAAAGCTTCTTGGGGTACTAAACCATTGAACGAGATGCAATTTCTTAAAATGAAAATTCGGGCTGTTACAATATGGCTAGAAACTAAGGTTTACATTTGGTGGTGTCGAGACTCGTTGTACTTCTTATCCATATAGATTCTACATTTCTATATCATGATGGTGAAGAAACAACTTTTGTTTTGCAGAAGGTCTCTTCAGAGTGGGAATCTCAGTTGTGGTACTTTTGGGGTACTTAAGAGGGAATTCAGTGACTTATGGACCTTATGGCTGTGATTCTATGCTAGAGTTTGTAGGGGTGAGTTTTGGTTAAGGATTATTCTAGCAAGGAGAAGTATCAATTTAAAGACAATTTGGAAGGAGCTCAGAGAAATAGGACAGTTTAGTAGCAGATAGGCATAACACCGTAATGGATATGATCGTTTCTTTGGGTACTTAGGATATAGTGAGTTTCTACAGGTGTTTTATGGCGATACTCTTGGGTTTAGTGACTTACGTGGCTTGGTTGAGCTAGAGATGATTCAGTTATGTCGGCTTGGTTATCTGCAAATGGGCTTCGAAGAGTTCTCGATGGTTTCTACCACGGTTTGAGATGGATTATTTTCCTACCGACGTGAGGAACATGTTGCATATTAAGATTTTCTCCTAGATGAGATAAAATAGAAGGTTTCTGACTGATTGGCTATGTATTCAGCTTTTGACTCAGAGTTAATTATGAGATTCTTGTACTCTTCACATGATGTATGTGGTGTGTTGTATGGGATTAAGATTTGCATGTGCAAGATCACGGTTCTATTTTGAAGGGAAGTTCATGAATTCTTAGTCAACATGGACAGTTTCCGATGACTAGGTGAATGATATCACTACTTGGTACTGCCTTAGAAGGGTGCACATTTCAGAAGGCGCATTGTGTTTTGACTTGCGGATGCTTCATTTGTAATGTGGTGCTTTCCTGGTTAATCTACTACTGATATTCCAATTTTTCTATGTTGCACGGGAGAATTATAGAAGTATTCTTTATGGGATAATCGTGTGTGAGAGATGTGTTAGACATTCAGGCGGCGGAGTTGGGATTATATATGATGATTCGTGTGCTCTATGGATTTGGAGAATGGGACTTTTCAAAAGTAGATCGTTTCGTGGTTGTGGACCGTGAAGATGTGGACAAAGCTAGCCAGATGATAGTATGTGTTATGATTCAGTCATTGTGGACTTTCGGAGGGCTATTTATCTATTATGGGTGGCCAGGGTTGATTTGGGGTCCATTCGTAGGCCCAATAAGGATGTGAGTTTTGCACCAGGTTAGATTAGGTAACTCTGTACTACCATTGTGAGGGATGTGCCATTCTATTAGTGTTAAGCTTATTCGTGTTCTAATATGTTCTATGAATTACCCTTCTATGCTACAAGGGGTTGTGATTTGTTGGTTATATACACATGGTGTGGTTCTATTGGGGCCTTATTGCGAAATTTGAGTGAGATGGGTATTTGGGTGTTGCATGATTGATTGCGCATTGGTTATGTACTTTCAGGTTTGTATGGCATTGTGTTATTAGCTTCTCCGTGGTTATGGTTATGGACATTGGGCACTTGATGTCGAATTGTGCGTGGCTATTGATTTTGAGCAAGGTGGCTTGAGGTATTTCATATGGACCAGTGTTTGGAAGGGTTGCACATTGCAACAGAGTTATGTTGAGGTATGATTCTTTGTGTTAGGTTTGT
This sequence comes from Nicotiana glauca, assembly GCA_026770625.1. Taxonomy (NCBI): domain Eukaryota; kingdom Viridiplantae; phylum Streptophyta; class Magnoliopsida; order Solanales; family Solanaceae; genus Nicotiana; species Nicotiana glauca. Next base: position 80,501 of record MU785171.1, on the reverse strand, counting down.
GTGTTATGTTTCTACAGGGTGTGATGGGTTTTTAGAATTGCGTTGTTGCAGTACTTGTTGAGCTTATGGGACGGTTCTCTCTTTTGAGTCATTTTCCATGTTTGAGTACATTTGAATTGTTGTGTCTTGGGGCACGGATTACAATTTTTTTGGCTTTGGGTAGTATTGGTGTGGTCGGTTAGTAGAGCAGCTGTTATTTGATAAGATGAGGTCATCAGATCTAGGATGGGTGCTATCAAATTTGATTGCGGTATAACTGGAAGGATAATATCGGAAGTTGGCTTAGAAATTGCTATAGTTCTTTTCAATGGAGAGGGAGCTCTATGAGTTATTGATATGGTAAATGGTTATGAGTTCTGCATGTTTTTTCATCATTGACACTGTACGAAGGTTTTAGAATGAGGTTTTGTTTGATATGAGGCTTAATACCAGAATTTTGTTATTTTGAGCAGCTACTGTGATGGAAGATTTTGCTATGGGTATGTGAGTTATGTGGTATATCTTGTGATTATGTCTTGGGTTATGGTTATGGCCTGATACAGCTTGTTCAGACTTATACAATGTGTAGATTTTGAGGTTCGGCTTGTAAGAAATTCAAGATGTTGGAAATTGGACTCTGTGGTTTATGGGCAAAGGTCGAAGTAATGATCTTCAGTATGTTGT
>MU785171.1:40371-73498 GCA_026770625.1 Nicotiana glauca | reverse complement strand
TTGGAAGAATGAATTTCATGTTTAAAGCTTTAAGTTGGAAAAGTTGACTAAGTTTGAATTTTTTGTATTTGACCTCGGATTGGAATTTTGATGGTTCTGTTACGTCCGAATGGTGATTCTGTACTCAGGCACATGCCCAGACTTGCATTTGGACGTTTCTAGAAGGTTTCAGCACAAATTAGCAAAAATTGGAAAACCTGAAGGTTTTTAAACTTTATATTGCTTGAATGAAAGTTGACTTTGATGATATCGGGATCGGATTGTGATTATAAGAATTAGGGTAGCATCTCTATGTTATTTGGGACTTGTGTGCAAAATTTATGTTAATTCCGAGTTGATTTGATATATTTCGGCACGAGTTTTTGGAAGTTGAGAAGTTCAAGATCATTAATTTCGATTTGAGGTGCGATTTGTTGTTTCAATGTCGTTATGTGAGATTTGAGGCCTCGAGTGGTCTGTATTATGTTATGGGACTTGTTAGTATTTTTGGACATGCTCCCAAGGGGCTCGGGTGAGTTTCGGACCAGGTTCAAATTGTTTCGATCATTTTTTCCAAAAGTTGCTGGTGGCAGATCTGGTGTGATCGCACCTGCAGCAGGTTAGCACATTTACATTGGTCGCAGAAGTGACAATGCAGTCGCAGAAGTGAGGTGAGACCTAGGAGAGGAAGACCGCAAAAGCAGAATGTTGCGCGTCCGCGGGCGAGGGAATTCGATCGCAAAAGCAGGTAGCGGCTCATTTGGGACTTTTCGCGGATATGTATTTTAGCCTCGCACCTGCAATTGCGATGAAGCAGAATAGTGCCCACAAGTGCAAGAGGTCAGCTATCTAGTGGAGTCTGCATAAGTAACACCACAGAAGCAGCTCATTTGTTCGCAAAAGCGAAAAAGGCTGGGCAGAGGCTTTACATCGAGGGTTTGGTCATTTTATTCATATTTGGAGCTATAGACTTCGGAATGGAGAGATTTTGGAGGATAATTTCACCATAAGGATTGGGGTAAGTGTTCTCTACTTGGTATTAATCATTTCATGAATGGATCTTCATTTTTGGCGATTGGTTGATGAATTTTAAAGAGAAATTGGCGGTTTTCGACTAAACTTTCATAGAGCAAATTCTTGTCTTTTGAACGTTGATTCGAAGTCGGATTCGAGTGAAACTAGTATGGTTGGACTCAAGTGAATATTGGTTATCGGATTTTGTGAGTTTTGTCGGGTTCCAAGGTGCGGGCCCGGGTTGGACTTTTGGGGATGATATTTAGGCTTTGATTAAAGATTCGACCTTTATCGATTGGGTTTGTTTCCTTTGGTGTTATTTGATGTATTTGAGTTGCTTTTGGCTAGTTTTGAGTCGTTCGGTGGTCGGTACGCGTGAAATGGAATTTTTGGACCATCATTTGTCTTGCTCGGTATTGGATTTGGCTTGTTCGAGGTAAGTAACACGTCTAAACTTGGTGCTGAGGGTATGAAACCCGAATTTGCGTGTTATGTAATTGATATTTAGGTGGAGCACATGATAGGTGACGGGCATGTAGGCATTCACCGTGTAAATTGTGATTTGTTTGATTCCATAGAACTGTAGCTATCTTCTTTGGATATGTTTACTGTACTCTGTGTTAGAATATCTGAGTTGTAATTCATGTTAGAAACCATGCTTAGGCATATGCAGGTATTATTAGGACCCACTGAGGTCATTTTCGTTGTTGAATTATATGTTTAAATTGAAGTTTCGTACTCAGTCATATTCATTTATTGCATATCATATATCGTCTTTGTTTCTATTTATTTATACATCATATCATCATTTTTTTGGCTAGTTTCATGACATTGTGAGCCCGAAAGACTGTAGAGATGACTGAGTGAGGCCGAGGGCCTAATTGTGAGTGATGATTATTGGATCGGGCTGCATGCAGCAGCATGTTTTTATACTTTATGCCTGGATCTAGCTTATTATAGTGTTTGGGTTGAAGGAGCCCCTCCGGAGTCTGTACACCCCCTAGTGAGTGCGGTTGATTTATATTTAGGGATGGATCTTCCCTAAATATAAAGTACGGAGTGACTGACTGCCAGTTGAAAAAAAATATATATATATATATATATATATATATATATGTATGGAATATGGATCTTACTTGGGATGGATTGGCCATATACAACACTGAGTGACTGAGCGTGTTGAGTGATTGAGCATGATTAGTAGAAAGTATGAGACAATGAGATTGAGTACTCTGAGAGTGTGAGTACACGAGTTCATCTCTGAGATACATTGCATTGGACATGCACACTTGACATACACGCATAGAGATGCATTTTCCTCATGTTGTACGGTATCATGTCATTCATGACATCTCAAATATATTGTCATATAGGCATTGTTGATACCCAATTTTTCTCTCATATATTTTTTAATTCCTATATACTTTCAAAATAGTGCATGAACATCAACCAATATTTTTCCATAATTTTTTGTAATTTTAAAAAAAAGGATTTTAAGTAATTTATTCCAGCATTTTATTATCTAAATAACTACTAATTGAATCACAAATAATTTTATAATGATTTATTACTTGATTTTTATCATTTATATTTATGTTAAGCTTTAATCATTTTATGTATAAATATATTAATATCTTTAGGCTATAATTGCAATAACTTTGCAATAATAGCCCTTGTATGCATCTATTTTTAGTGTCGTTTTAGATTCATCTATTTTTTACATTAATGAAATGAGGCAATTATTGGCACTGAAATTTTCCAAATCAAGGTGTCGCTAGGCCTACCTCGGGCACAACGAGGCTCCCAAATTAGGACGCGGATTTACATTCCCGGAATATGTGTTTAAATATTGCAAATATTTTAAAATCCTTACTGACATGTTTACCTTTTGTTTTTCTTTATTTTTATTACTCCCATCCCCTAAGGTTGGTTCGCACATACTGGCTTCATCAGCATATCACACCAGATCTAGAGGCCCTCCACCTCCTCATCCTCCGAGTAATCCGAAAAGTAGAGTAAAAGCTAAGATGGATAATTTGAGTGGTATTCGAAAAGAAAATGCTGAAAATATTGAAACTTCAGACGATCAGATACTACGGCCTAGAATGATCTGGTCCTACGATTGGACCAGAAAATATTGGATATATAAGGAGAACTTATGCAGGTCTGCAAGTCGGCAAACCTCTCCCTCACCCTAAATGTCCCAGACGTTAACCAATAAAATGCTCAAAACCCAGCACCTCCTCAAAATACACCAAACCAATGTCAACAAAATACTCCCTCACCCTATCAATATGCCGTACCGCCTCAAAATCTAAATCTTCTACCGGTACCAACTCCTCCACAACACCATCATCAACCAACCCAGTACCCACAAACCGCTATGTATCATACACCTTATAACACACCATAACCTATCTCTGATCCTCAAAACTCGACCAATGACCACCACTACACCCAAATCCCTGGCACCCACCAAAACAACCCCATATACATGGAAATCTTACTTCACTCCACTCAACCAATCTCCTATACACCATAATCCATTGAGAAGGACCTGCTCATCAAGAACATGGTCGAGGGAGCTCAAGAAGATGACAAGTCGAGTTCAGGGTATTGAAGGAGGTAAAGGGATAGAGGGTCTGAACTATGAGGATTTATGCATAAAACCAGATGTGGAACTGTCGGATGTTATAAACCTCCCAATTTCTAAATGTTTGATGGAACGGGGGATCCTAAGGTTCATCTGATAACTTAATGTGATAAGCTCGTGGGGGTCGGAAAAGATGAAAGGATTCGAATGTAGCTCTTCATGAGAAGTCTTACCGGAGATGCCTTGTCATAGTACATAAGCTAGAATCCTAAGAAGTGGGCCAATTGGGTGAGCATGGAATCATATTTTATGGATCGGTTCATGTTTAATACGGAGAACGCATCGGATGTCTTCTATATCCAGAACCTAAAGAAAAAAACAACTGAGACTTTCCGCGAGTATGCTACTCGGTCGAGGTCGGAAGCAGCCAAGGTAACACCAGCATTAGACGATGAACAGATGAACAATTTTTTTATTAGGGGAGAGGACCCACAATATTATGAAAGGCTAATGGTTATTGAGAACCATAAGTTCTCCGATATCATCAAACTCGGAGAAAGGATTGAAGAGGGTAGTAAAAGTGGGATGGTGAAACATTTTGAAGCACTGCAGGCTACTAACAAAGCATTGCAATCAGGTGGCATATCAAAGAAGAAAGAAGTAGGGGTAGTAATGGTAGCCCAAGGCCCAAAATTTACACTCACATACAAAACATCTCTGCCTACATACCAACCCTCACCTCCCAGATATTTTCAACCTGTTACCACCTGTCACACTTATAACACCCAACAAGCCTATTACCATTTGCCTCTTACTCGTCAAAACTATCAAATCCCAGACCTAACTTTGATCGCAAATCACCCAGATAGTACACCACCATTGTTGAACCCATCGACCAGTCATACGAAAGGTTGAAGCTTGCTGGTTATGTCACCCATGTTTCTGCTATGGCAATGGAGAATTCATCTCAATGGGTCAACCCGAATAAAACCTGTGCATATCATTCCGGTATAAAAGGGCACACTATTGACGAGTGCCAGACATTGAAAGATAAAATCCAGACAGTTATTGACAATAAGGTCATACAAGCGAAGGAAGCTCCACCAAACATTCGCAATGCTCCTCTTCTGGATCATAGGGGTGAAGGGATCAATGTGATAGAAACAAACGAGGAATGGGATCCCGAGGGATCAATCAGACTTATCGAAAAGGGTGATGATCCTAAGAAACCCGCAGGCATGCTCAATCCTATTATGGTGCAGGTACAGCCGCCAATTGAGGTTGATGTAACCACATCGGTTCCATTTGAGGTAGAAGTAACACCACCAGCAGCCACACCTGTTCCATTTGAGGTAGAAGTGGCCACACCTTTCACAGTGACAGTAGCAACCACAACTCCTTTCAAGTCTAATGACATACCTTGGGATTACCTTGTCGAATCTAGGTGAAAAGGAAAAGCAAAGATGGACGAATCTGGTGCCGCAGAAGGGATTACCAAAACTGGAAGGATCTATACACCCGAAAATTTGGGTGGATCAATCAAAGAGGCTGCTACCAAACAACTTGTAATTAAAACTGGACTAGATGATCTTTGGAGGAAAGTACAGGTGAGAGAATACTCTATCGTCGATCATTTAAACAAGACTCCCGCCCAGATATCCATATTGTCACTATTGCAAAATTCTGAAGCACATAAGAGTGCTCTGATGAAGGTGTTGAATGAAGCTTATGTGCCCAACGAATCACCAGTGGAGAGATGGAAAACATGGTAGGGCAAGTACTGGAGAGTCACAAGATCACCTTCCACGAGGATGAACTACTATCTAAAGGATTAAGCCACAACAGGGCATTGCATATCACAATACAGTTCGAGGACAAATGCATCGCTAGGGTCTTTATAGATGGGGGTTCAAGCCTCAACATTTGTCCATTGACTACTATGAAAAGTTTGGGAAAATATTTCCTTAAGATATGATCATGGAGCATGAACGTGAAAGCATTTGATGGGTCTCAAAAGGCCACGATTAGGGAGATTAACCTTTGTCTGTAGATGGGACCAACTTGGTTCGATGTTGAGTTCCAAGTACTAGACATATCAGCTATACACAATCTTCTATTGGGACGACCTTGGATACATGCCGCTGGGGTTGTTGCTTCAACACTACACCAGGCCGTGAAATTCAACTGTAATCATTAGGAGGTAATCATTCACGGGGATGGAAGTACCTCCATTACACCAGTCAAAGCATCCCGGTTATCTAGAATAGAAGAAGGTTGGGTGGAGAAACTTATCATCACATTGAACATGTCAACGCAGTTGAGAAGGACAAGTGGTGGACTAACAAAATAGAAAGCATATTGTCATGGTTTGGGTTATGAACCGGGCAAATGGCTTGGGAAGAAACTCCAAGACATTACCAAACCGATACAGTTGAAACATCAAGCCACAACATTCGGGCTAGGAAATCCATACACCCGGCAAGAATATTATGATTGGTCGCCACCATGGCGTGGTCCTTGTTACCCTCTCGAGAACCCAGTGCCACACCTAAGTCAGACTTTTCACAAGGCCGACACAATATGGGGATCTGCAAAAGAAGAAGCTTTGGATGGGTTGAGAAATTTGTTCCTAGAAGATGAGAATATGGATTGCAATGTGATAGTTGAGGAATATGAGGAAGAAGGACTCACCATTCAGACGGTAGAGAAGGGAGTTGTTCTCAAGAATTCGACTTCCACACCATCGCGGGCCCGTCAAGTTCCTGGGTAGCTTGGTTATTAGCCTGACTTGTTTTAATAGCCATGCTAGGCATTTAAGATATTTTTAGTAATTTTGTTTTAAAGACACATTTTGTTTCGAAATAATTGCTCGAGCCATCGAGCCGTACCTATTTTGGATATTTTCAAATTTAATTAATGTATTTCTGTTTATCATTTATTATTATCTTTCACATTTTTCTTTTACAGCGTTATTATTACTTTTCCTGATGAACCAATGATTGTGACATATAATGAGACAACGCAATATAAGGATAGTGACTTAGAAGAAAAAGATGAAATACTTGAGGAAGTTGTCAGAGAAGTTGAGAACTTTGGGAACAAACCTAAGTCCAATCTGGACGACACCAAAGCAATCAATTTAGGATATCCAAAACCATCAAAGAGACTCGCATAAGCATTCACTTATAACTGTTAGAGAATGAAGAATACACTCATTCCCTGAAAGAGTATGAGGATATTTTTGCATGGTCATATGATAACATGACTGGTCTGAGCATATCTATAGTGGCTCATAAGTTGCCTACCAATCCAATGTGTTTGTCGGTGAAGCAAAAACTCAGAAAGTTCAAACGAGACATGAGCTTAAAGATCAAGGAAGAAGTCACTAAGAAGATCAAAGCCAAAGTGCTCAGGGTAGTTGAATACCCAACCTGGCTAGCCAACATTATACCAGTTTCGAAGAAAGATGGGAAAGTCAAGGTGTGTGTTGAGTATCGGGATTTAAACAGAGCAAGTCTCAAAGATGATTTTCCACTGCCAAATATACACATCCTGATCGATAATTGCGCCAAGCATTAACTCTAATCCTTTGTAGATTGCTTCGCAAGTTATTATTGGATCTAGATGGATGAAGAAGATGCATAGAAAATAGCCTTCATTACACCATAGAGAGTGTACTAAAATGATGTCATTCATTCAAAAAAAAATGCTGGGGATATGTACATGAGAGCCATGACGACCATCTTCCATGATATGATACACAAGGAAATAGAGGTGTATGTTGGCGATGTCATCATTAAATCCAAGAGGGCTGCATATCACATAGCAGACTTGAGAAAGCACTTTGACAGGTTAAGGAGGTACCCCACAAAATGTTCATTCGGGGTTACTGCAGGAATGTTGTTGGGACTCATTATCAGCCGCCGAGGAATCGAGTTGGACCCAACCAAAGTTAAGGCTATCCAAGAGTTACCACCACCAAAGAGCAAAAGGACGTGACGAGCTTCCTAGGATGCCTCAACTACATCAATCGCATCATAGCACAATCCACAATAATATGTGAACCCATCTTCAAAATGTTGAGGAAAGATGATGAAACTAGTTGGACCGAGGATTGTCGGAAGGCTTTTGATAAAATCAAGGAATACCTGTCCATGCCACCAGTCCTAATCCTGCCAGAACATGGGAGACCTTTGCTACTCTATCTGTCTATATTATATAGAGCTTTCGGAGGTGTTTTGGGACAACATGACAAGACAGGAAGAAAGGAGCAAGCCATATATTACTTGAGTAAGAAGTGTATACCTTACGAAGCACGGTATTCTTTGCTAGAATGCACTTGTTGTGCTTTAACATAGACAGCTTAGAAATTGAGGCATTAATTCTATGCCTACATCTTTCAGAAGCCCATGCCATCCGGGAAGTTGGCCAGGTGGCAGATATTGTTAAGTGAGTTCGATATCATATATGTAACTCAGAAGGCAATCAAAGGAAAAGCATTGGCAGACCATCTTGCTGAAAATCCTGTGGGAGGGGAATACGAACCACTAAAAATGTATTTTCCTGATGAAGAAGTACCATTCATAGGAGAGGACATTGCTGAAGCCTACGACGGATGGAGAATGTTCTTCGATGGGGCTACAAACTTTAAAGAAGTGAGCATTGGAGTAGTTTTGGTATCAGAGACAGGTCAACATTATCCTATGTCTACAAAGCTCAGGTTTCCGTTCACCAACAATATGGCAGAATATGAGGCTTACATCATGGGGCTCAATTTAGCCATCGATATGAATATACAAGAGTTGTTGGTAATTAGCGATTCGGATCTTCTGGTACATCAGGTTCAAGGAGAATGGGCTACGAAAAACACCAAGATACTACCATACTTATATCAAGAGCAAGAATTAATGAAGAGGTTCACAAAGATAGAATTTAAACATGTGCCCAGAATTCAAAATGAATTTGCATATGCGCTGGCTACTTTGTCATCCATGATACAACATCCAGACAAGAATTTCATCGACCCCATCACGGTGAAAATCCATAACCAACCGGCTTACTGTGCTCATTTTAAAGAAGAAACATATGGAAAACCTTGGTTCCACGACATCAAAGAATATTTGGCAAAAGGAGAATACCCAGAACAGGCAAACTATACTTAGAAATGCACTTTGTGGAGGTTGTCCAATCACTTCTTCCAAAGCAGAGGGACCCTGTATAGAAGAACTCTTGATATAGTACTGTTAAGGTGTGTTGACGCAAAATAGGCTTCCAGATTGCTTGAGGAGATACATGCTGGAACTTGCGGACCACATATAAACGGTTTTGTTCTAGACAAAAAGATACTTAGAGCAAGATATTTTTGGATGATCATGGAAACTGATTGCATCTGATATGTCCAGAAATTCCACCAATGCTAGATACATGCAGACAAGATAAAGGTACCACCAAATGAGCTCAATGCAACAAGTGCCCCTTGGCCTTTTGTTGCCCGGGGAATGGATGTCATCGGTCCGATCAAGCCTACTGCTTCTAACGGGCACCGGTTTATTTTAGTGGCTATCGACTATTTCACAAAATGGGTAGAGGCTGCATCTTACAAAGCTGAAGACAAGAAAGTCGTTTTAGATTTTGTCAAGGATCGTATTGTTTGTCGATTCGGGGTTCCCGAGTCCATCATCACTGATAATGCTACCAATATCATGATGAAATCTATGGGTGAAACCTTCAAAATCAAGCACAAAAACTCTACAGCATACAGGCCTCAAATGAACGGAGTTGTGGAAGCTACCAACAAAAACATCAAGAAGATACTGAGGAAGATGGTAGAAAATGACAAACAATGGCATGAGAAGTTACCCTTTACTCTTTTGGGGTACCGCACCATAGTGCGCACATCAATTGGGGCAACGCCCTAGTTACTGGTTTATGGTACTGAAGTTGTCATTCCATCCGAGGTAGAAATTCCTTCTTTAAGGATCATACAATAAGCTGAAATCAGTGATGCAGAGTGGATAAGGAGCCTCTATTAACAACTAGCCCTAATCGACGGAAAAAGAATGAATGCAGTATGTCACAATCATCTTTATCAGAATAGAATTACCAGGGTTTTCAATAAAAGGGTTAGACCAAGACAATTCATGCCGGGGCAAATGGTTCTGAAGCGGATCTTCCTGTATCAGGATGAAGCCAAAGGGAAATTTTCACACAACTGGCAAGGTACTTACATGGTTCACCGGGTGCTAACATGAGGAGCATTCATACTTGTGAAAATGGATGGAAAAGTTTGGCCAAAACCTATCAATTTAGACACAGTCAAGAGATACTATGTTTAGACTGTTTACATTTCTTCTTCTGATGTATCTGAACTACGCTTGACCTTATTCCCGTTTAAGAGGGGACACGAAGGCAAACCTGTGGGTTCAGTCACACCTTAATAAAATCTTTATTTCCCCAGAACCAGAAACTGGTGTAGAATTTTGAGGAGGACCCTCAAAATTTTGGAACAAGGCCAGTCGACGCCATCATATGCCAGACAGTCAGAAATTGGTTAAGTAACTAGGGCACAATTTTGAGAAGGATTCTCAAAATTTCGGAGCAGATCCAACGAACTTCATTACATACAGAATGACCAAAGGATCACTTACTGAACAGAGGCCGAATATTGAGGAGGACCCTCCAAATTCTAATGCAAAGAAAGCCATAATGTCCTAAAGTGTCAGAGTCATTAGTTCATCTAATTTACTTGATATTATATGCCACTATATTTTCTAAAATAATTCTATTTCATCAAATAAGTGCATATTTAACGAAACTCTATTTCTATGGTAGCCAGGTGTTACCCAAGGAAACTCAAACAGGATTTCTAGAGCAAACGAAAGCAAAGAAAGCATACAAAGGCATGAACCAACTTCCCCGTAAAACTTATGATCTTTCTTTGAATGCAGTGACAAAGAATAACCACATGTACATACGCTTTAAAACCATTACCTTTATAACAATCGGGTCGTCAAGCGCAAATATATCTCAAGCTAAGAAATATTCAGATCATATTTGCTATTTATCTACTGCATGAGAGTAAGCATTGCCCCCTCTTCACATGAGACTAAGCACTGTCTCAAATCTTGCATGAGGTTAAGCCCTGCCTCCATATTTGCATAAGGCTAAGCATTGCCTTCCCTTTACATGAGACTAAGAGTTGTCTCAAATCTTGCATGGGGCTAAGCCCTGCCTCTATTTTGCATAAGGCTAAGCACTGCCTTCTCTTTGCATGAGACTAAGCCATATCTCAAATCTTGCATTAAGCCCTGCCTCCATATTTGCATAAGGCTAAGCATTGCCTTCTCTTTGCATGATACGAAGACCTGTCTCAAATCTTGCATAAGGCTAAGCCATGCCTGAATATTTGTATAAGGCTAAGCATTTCCTTCTCTTTGCATGAGACTAAGCCTTGTCTCAAATCTTGCATGAGGCTAAGCCCTGCCTCATTATTTGCATAAGGCTAAGCACTACCTTCTATTTGCATGAGAATAAGACATGTCTCAGATCTTGCATGAGGCTAAGCCCTGGCTCCCTATTCGCATAAGGCTAAGAATTTTATTCTCTTTGCATGAGACTAAGCCCTGTCTCACATCGCGCATGAGGCTAAGCCTTGCCTCTTTATTTTCATAAGGGTAAGCATTGCCTTATCATGAGACTAAGATTTATCTCCCTCTGCATGAGTGTTGCTCTATTCTAAACTTTGCATTATCTTCTTCTCTCGGGGCTAAGCTCTACCCCCAAACTCTGCATAAGACTCTTGTTATTACCTTTGGTACGATATCTCTGCACTTTATGGGCTGATGTATAGCCGACCTATCCAAAGGAGTCATAGTCTGAAGGCATCATCCTTATAGCATGAAGACACTATGTCATGGCCTGAGGATTTCTCAATATTGCACATCGTTATTCAAAGGTTTCATTGTTCATAGGCACCATCTTTATGGCCTAAGAACATCATTTCATGGCCTGCGAATCCCTTATCTCATGATTCATAGCCCAGGACATCATGGTCTAAGGACGTCATCTTCACTGTTCAAATACAACCTTCATGGTCCAAAGGGAATTCGCATCATATTTAAATTATCGTAGTAATCTATGTACTTGCATGCATTGTGTTTAATTTTTGCAAGAAACACAAGAGGTGACCGTTCTTCAAACAGGAGCAACCTTTGCTCCGATTTTTGCTCACACCATTTGTAGCTTGACATCATTTCAAATATAACTGATTCCCATAAATTGCTCGCCTTCATTCCATGACTGTTCAGATACTTGCCATGTGATACGTCCGTTACAATTCAGATTCGCCTTCATTATTCCGCACAAACCCATCCAATACCACCCTTCACAAAAGAACCTTTTCCGAAACTTACTACCATTCATATAACAATTCCATCGATTTCATTCACCGGTCGGTCCACATGGCTTGATTCCCGTAAAACCGAGGATATGTAGGCAGCTTAAAGACTGGGGTGCGGACAATATTTTTTAAAACACCCCATTCGGTCAAAATTGATCATTATTTCTTTTCCCGATAATTCTTTCATCCTTCCCCGGTAAAGAGGGGCAGCTGTTGATACCCAATTTTTCCCTCATATATTTTTAAATGCCTATATACTTTCAAAATAGTGCATGAACATCAACCAGTATTTTTCTATAATTTTCTGTAATTTTAAAAAAAGGATTTTAAGTAATTTATTCCAACATTTTATTAACTAAATAACTACTAATTGCATCACAAATAATTTTATAATGATTTATTACTTGATTTTTATCATTTATATTTATATTAAGATTTAATCATTTTATGCATAAATATATTTATATCTTTAAGCTATAATTGCAATAACTTTGTAATAATAGCCCTTATATGCATAATTACATTATTTACTCGAAAAATGACCTTTTAAATTTTAATAATATTAATTGATTAATTTAAATTTTTTCCATGCATACATAACATTTTTTATCATTTATTGGCTATTTTTATAAATTATTTTATTAAATTAATTAGGTATTTAACATTTAGCCTCTTTTAATTTGATTTCTTTTCGGACCTGGCCCTAATTACCACCCATCACAATTAAATTAACCCATACCCCGCCTATACACGCCCCCGCCTAAAACTGATCTTGGCCGTTGATCTAAGAAGATCAACGGTCTAGGATCCACCTTCCATTTTTATTACACCAACCCCCTCCCCCCAAACCCTACCCCATTTCTAAAAATCCACCGCCCCTGAATCCCTTCCTCCTCTCTTCTTTCTCAACCTTCCCCTAAGCCTAGCCCGCCGTCACCTGAACCCCTTCAATCCATGGGGTTTCTCTTCGATCTTGGCCTTTATCTGGCCTCCTATCTCTACTGGTTATACGATTTCTACGTTGCTTGATATAAATCGCAAAAGACTCGAACCAAATCTGGTTCAAAGTCTCTCCTTTCTCAATTATTCCTTCTATGTTCACTCTAATATTTGTGAGTTCTAGTATCTTCATATTTTTGAGGTTTCAAACCAAATTTGAATTGCTTCTGTCTATTTTTTATGAACCTAGCTATTTAATGGTTGAATCCGTTTAGATCTCTTTAGATCTGAAATGGTTTTGTGCTTGTTTGGTATTTCTCTTTTAAAGTTTTCTGTTCTTACTATTATTGGTGACCAATTTCGTTTACCCTAAAGCTAGGGTTTTGATTTCTGATGGATTTCTGCAAATTTTTTCATCTCTGACTTTCTTATTTACTTTTCAACTGATTTTTACTTGATTTAATCAAGCTCCGTATATATGCCTATGTATTTCTTAGGTCTTTGATTATTTGACTGTTTATCCTACTGTCTTTTTCTCATTTACCTTTAGTTTTGTTAATTAAGTGTTAATTGATTTTATTACCCAAGTTAGGCTTTGAATTTAGTACCTGCATTTCCTTATTATGATTTTACCATGTTTTTACCTTATTTATGTGATTAATTATCCGTGCTACTAGCCTAATTTTGTGTTCTGACTTTTAATTAATCTCTGGACTTACTACTTACCTTATTTAGACCTCAATCTTGACTGCTGATTTATTCCGAGTTAATTTAAGTGATACTTTTGTGATTCTGCCTATTAATTGATTCTTGTTAGCCCTAATTGACTGATTAACTGATCTCCTTGTCTTATTTGTGTACCATTAATTCTCCTACTTATTTGGTTTTACTCTATTATATGCTATAAAACCCTTCATTGTTCTAATTTTCAAGGCACGCTCAGACTCAGGCACATACACGCTGAGACACACAAGCTCACACACGCTTACAGACTTACACTCACCTTTACGCACTCTTACAACTTCCTCACTTTACAACTCAATAGCTCTCTGCTTTTCCTCAAAGGATTTGAGTTCTCTTTGTGTGCAACTACTTTGATTTTTACATTGTTTAGCCGGCTGGAAGCCAAGGTTGAACTCTTTAGATCCAAACTACCATTACATTCTTGTTTACTTTCTTCCTAACTGGTGTGCGTTAACCCTTGTTATTCTGTTTTGTTCTATGTGTTTATTTGGTTAGCTTATTTGAAGCGTCAGCATGTTTCTGTGTGATCTATGATTCATGTTTACTTTTCTTCTCAATTGGCATGTTTCAGTTCCTGTTATCTGCCCTATACTTTATTTCTACCTTGACATGTTTTCTATTACTTCTTTTTCAACTTGCATATTTTAGTCTCTGTTATTGTATTCAACCCTATATTCTTATTAGTTTAAAATTTCAGCATGATTCTGTTTGTTATTTGACTATGTGATTCTACTTAGTGACAATACTGAAATAAGCTATAATGAAACCCTACTCATTTCAGTTGTATGCTTCCTGTTCTGATCATTTGTTAGATACTACAAGCAAGGTGTGCCTAATCCTGTATGTTAGCTTTTGTGATCACTTTAAGTGCTAGTATGAGTATCTAGTCTGAACCTATGTCAACTTAGTTGAATTATATGTTGAACATGAGTTCGTTTGTGCAGTTATGTTACTATCATGTATGCATTAGTTTCTGAATCTGTCCCCTTACCCTTATCCTTTTGAAAATTAGTTTTCTTCTAAACTTGTTCCTCTACCCTCTACATACTGGATTTCAAATTCCTACTCTTAGTTACCTAGGTTCTTACAACCCTTAGTGTGAGCACTGCCTTGGGTCCCTGAGACTCCTTGGAAGTCTAACACATTGGGGCTGGTTTTTCAATCTCTTCTGAATTCTGTGTTGAAATTATGGTTCTAGTGTGAGCATTGCCCGGGGTCCTTGAGGCTCTTTGGGAGCTTTGACACACTGGAAACCTGGTTTAAGGTGTTGTGGATCCCTGCTATTGTTTCAAAGCTATTGTATTTGAAGGCCTGGCTCCCAGGTTTATATTGGGCCTGCTAAGGCTCCCGATAGTGTAATGGATACTATTATAATTTATTTATTTTGGGCTGAAATAATCTTTGTAATAAATAGATTTGGGGCTTACTAGTAAAATCAAAGAGGGGTTCTTCTTATATCTTTAAACTCGGGTAGAAATCCTTCCTATAGGTTCCTTGGTTTAGTTATGGGAATGTTATTACTTGTTTAGAGATCATGCCTATAGGATTATTCTGTTTGCGACTCTATATTTCCACATTCTTGGCCTACTAGAAATACTTCCTCTAGGTCTTTCGTTAATTCTGCCATTAGTAATCATGCATATGGGATTTACACGTGTTTTAATTAAATGTGCATTAGCGACTATGCCTATAGGATTTCTATGTTTGATTTTCTAGTAATCTGTATGATTTGTGCCCATATCTGGTTCATAGATATCATGCATATAAGGTTTTTAACTCAATCGGTTAGATATCATGCCTATTGGGTTTTAACTCAATCATTTAGATATCATGCCTGTAGGGTTTTTAACTCAATCAGTTAGACATCACGCATATAGGAGGTAAAATCAGTTTCAATTTAGATACCATGCCTATAGGAACAAAAGTAATCAATTTCGACACCAATAAATCATGTCTATAAGAGCTAATTAATTCTGCAAATTAGAAAGTGTGCCTATAGGATTTAAGGAGATAAAAATCTATTTTCATGAGTTAAAAATTAGTAATTTGCTTAGAAATCATGTTATAGGGGCATCAACTTTTAGATATCATTATGTTCTGGTTATCAGTAGGCAAACCCGTAGGTTTGTTAAGAATTCTGGGCCAAAAATTGTGATCTCATGCTGCTTGAAACATGCTCAGATTCAGAGATTAATCAAATCAGTAGGCAAGCCCATAGGTCCCAATGCTCGTTTAATAAATCTGTTGTATATTCTGTTAATGCTCATATAGATAGCTTGTCTATAAGATCCTAAACTATAAAAACTTTATTTGTTTGAATTGTGTGCATTAGTTGGCTACTTGTGGAGGTCAACATGAGCCTTTATTTGCTTTTTATGTAACAGACCTATATGAATTTTGTTTGTCGCTTAGTTTTCTTATTTTTATGCAATGTAGGTGAGTCTAGATCCATCCAAAATAGAAGTCCTAAACACTTCCAAGACTATAGGTAAGGTATGGGTAGTGCACGCATAAGGTACGCATTAGAAGCTGCTAGAATGCCTAGGTAACAACTAAAAGATAGTAATGGGGTAGTAAAGAAAATGATGACATGTGCGCTAATGCTATGCGTAACACCCCAATTTGGAAAAAGTTACCAAGTATTGCTTGGAAATGATCCTATAGGCTAAAAAACCTAGGACCCTTTTTATTCTTGTTTTGTAATGATGTCTGTCTAAACTGTTTTATGCCGCTTTAAGACTAATTCGCTTAATTGAGTTTGGTCGGGACCCTCCGTTATGGACCTCGAGGTGTGCCTAACACTTTCCCCTCAAGGTAATTTCGAGCCCTTACCCAATCTCTAGTGATGTAAGCTGGTTTCATAAGTTAATTATTCTAGGTGCCGTAACGCACCTTAATCTGTTAGGTGGCGACTCTTCAAATCTCTTACCCAATTCCAAAAGGAAAGGAGTTGTCCCAAAATGTCAAAACACAGACTCCGCGAGGAAAAAAGGGGTGTGACATGCATAGAGATGTATTTTCCTCATGCCATCTGAAAAATTACAATTTTCAAGCTTACTCACACTTTTGTAAAACTCGGTAAAAGATTTGGATTTTCACTGATATACTTGAAAAGCATGCCTATTTTCTAGAACTGTGAACGAGTTGAGCATATTATCTCTGAGTTACTTCTTTTATTACTTGCATTAAGTTGTTATGAATTGTTATTGGCTATTAGTATTGGACTCCGACCTTTGTTCCAGTTCGTCACTACTTTCAACCTAAGGTTAGGTTTGTTACATATTGAGTACATCGGGTCGATAGTACTAATACTACACTTCTGCACCATGCGGGCAGATGTTGGCTGCTAATCTTACTATGTTCGATGGGAGCTGGATTTGAAGAGTACCTGCGTTCCGGGGTGTAGCTGCCTCTTGTTCATGGTAGCCTTAGATTTATAAAAATTGTTTATGTACATTTCGAACAAATGACGTGATTATTTCATACGAGCTTTGTAAACTCTAAATCTTAGACGCTCATGGTTTGTACCACCAGTCTTTTGGGGAATGTATAAGAATCAGATATTTTCTTTTACTTAATTGTCTTATTAATTTTTAGTGGATTTGGATAGTTATTAATTGGCTTACCTAGTGAGTTGGGTTATGTGTCATCACGACAAGTTGGATTTTATCACGTGAGTTCACATAAGTCATTTAAGCATTGGGATCCAATGTTAGCACAAAATAAATTTGCTTTTGCAACATTTAATTTGTTGATAGTGCTGATGTGGTTGAGAATGCTTATAGCTCCCTTAATAGACCGAAATTCTGTTTTGCAAACATTAGGATATCATTTGTAAAAGAAAAGTGGTTTAGTTTGATATTCAAAACCTTTCTAAACAGCTACCTGATTCATGATTCTAGAGAAGTACTACATGCAAATGGAGTCCGAAATCAAAATGGTTTGTTTTTGGACTCAAAACACGTTTTTACAATTTTAAAAAAAATATTATTTTTGTATCTAAAATGCGGTATTGTACTGTATTTTACTTTAACGAAATTTTAGCAGTTAAAGTAATGCATTTTACATCTTTAATTTAAAACACCCCATTATGTCTCTTTCTTTTCAATTTTCAAGAAATGACATGCAAACAGAGAAATGTGTCTTTGCAGAGGATACGACACCAGATTGAGACAAAGGAAAATATAATGTCACGGAACACTGGCACTATTCTTTACTCTATCTTTTTTCATTTTATTTAAGGTCTCCCTTGGACATATATACTATTTTAGTATTCTCACCCGTTTCAATTTAAGTGATATATTATTTTATTAATTTATTTAAAATAAAATACAAATATTTATATTTAAAAAATAATCTAGTCTTTAAACTATTTTAGTGCAGAATTTTCAAATGTTTAAATTCATTGAGATTACAAAAATAAGTATCTTGATTTGATCTCAAAGGACTTGTTCTTTAATTTAGGAATCAATCAAATATGACAAAAAGAATAGATGTTTAAGAAAAATTGAATTGAATTAAAACGTGTACTCCTTTATAAACAAGAAAAACAAACAGATGTATGCAGAGGAGGAAAAATCAAAACCAAAAGGGGAGATAAGCATATTACTCCCTCCGCTTCATATTGTTTGAGGTAGTTTGACTCAACACGGAGTTTAAGAAAAAAAAAATTTTTGAAAGTTTTGGTCTTAAAAACTTAATGGGTAAAAGGTTTGCGGGGTCATGTCATTTGTGTGGCTATAAAAGCTTCTCATTAAAGCCAAAAAAGGTAAAATGAAGAGTTTAAAGTTAAATTATTTCCAAATTTAGAAATGTGTTATTTATTTTTAAGCAGATAAAAAGAAACGTACCTCATTTAATATGAAACGGAGGAGTACTACTTAACAAAAGATAAAAGCTTATGGGTAGCAATTTGCTTTGAACCAAATTGCTACGTATAATTAATTTCAACCAAATTAATTCAGGAAAAAAAAACATAACATTTCAACCTTTTATCAATAAAACATACTGTAGTAGTATTTTATTTCACTTATGATGCTTGGTAAATTTTGGCGCCTCCAACAGAGGCCTAAAGCGGTGGCTTTAGCTGTCTTACCATCTAGCCCGCCCTGGAGATTAATTATACTAGTTCAGTAACAGTTTTAATGCTTGCCAACACAGATCATTTTTGTGATTTTGAGTAGCATAAATGATTATTCTATCTTTCAAGTTAACATACCCGATAAACCAATGGATAGCCGACTGATAACCCGGCCCGTTCCAAACCAACTGATGTCTATAGGTTTGGATAGCGATTTAATACATTTAAAAATTGAGTGATTAGGCGAATCATTAAACACAAATATCCACTTGAAGTGCCCGATAAGTACCCTAGTAATGCCGTGCGGTTTTTATGACTAATTAAGAGAACCAATATACAACTTGATGAATGCCTTATGGTCAACAATTACTGTTGTCATATTGTAAGAGATAATTCTCATATATGGAAAATAATATTCCATGTGCAAAAAGATGCAAGCCTCACGTGAATGATAAACCACGTACAGATAGAGATGCAAGCTAACAATAGATGAGATTACGTGTAGTCTGTGAAGTAGAAGAGTGTTTAACTAGGAATATAAAATTAACTCTAGCTATTCTATAGCTGCTGCTGTTGTATTGCACAAATAGACGAAGTCCCGGTGATTAATACCACCACGTTTTGCTGCATTAATCGTGTCTCTCTTACTGTCTTTAAATATACACTAATTTCTTCACATATATGTCTCATACACATTCTTAGCATCTTTTCTAATTTTCATGAAAATAATGAAAACATATAAAGGAAGTCCAAACTTTGTCCAGTGAAAGAAGGGTATAAATTAAGTATACATCATCACAATAAGCGACATGATAATTAACGCGAAGTAAGCAGCACGGAAAATTCGAAATGTCTATTCCATATATTGAATCTCTTGGGAGTCACTGAAATATTAAATAACACAGTAGATTATTATATGTATATTGTTTGACCAAAAAGTCTCGAACCTTTTTGTTAAACTAAGTGAATGATGATAGGTAGATTTTAGTTAAATATAATAAGTTCTAGATCCAAGATTTGTAGGAAATAACCATCTAGAAATCGTATTTAAAGCTATTTAAAGTCAAAGAGTGGTTTAATGATGTTCTTATGAACAAATGAAGAAATGAAGACAAGCAATAAATGAAATGAATGGCAATGTCTCTAAATAAAGGGAATAATTCACCCAAATGTGCAATAAGGTGGATGATTCTCTTTCTGATAGTCATGTAGAATGACCAAACGTATAAGCATCAAACACTTTATCGAATCTAGTGTGGAAAAGCCTGGACCAACACAACAAATTGAATATTCTTTATAGATAATGTTTGTATTTATGGGAGTCAACTTCTCTAGAGAGAACTTATCAAATGGAACCTGCCTCCTTTTTTCTCTCTCTCAATTACTATTTATATGGGATATATCTCTTACCTACTAAATTACAAGATGCAGAGAATATCCGATAGAATATTCCCTTAGAATATTCTATTGCTAAAACTAGTCGTTTTTGGACAATCTAAGTGCTGACTCCGACCTCAACTACTTGGCACGTTAGCGTTGCTTCAGGAACATGACTTCGGACCAATTGACTCTTGAGCATGGCCTGTTCTGTTTGTCCTCGACCTTGTCCAGGACGGACTCTTCGGAGATTTGCCCGAGTCATACTTAGTCGAGTCGCCCATGATGAACTATGGTCCCCCATTATAGTTTCTCTTCGCACAGAATTTTCCTGGTCGGATTTTGGCCCATACAGTTAGTACCTCCGCTTCTGAGGTCGTCCTTTAGGTCGACCTCGATAAACAGACTGCGCCAGCCCTAGCTTTGCAAAATTCGAACCAGATGACATGTAACGGTTATCCTAGCCGTGGTAGGGGTGGCGCTTTGAAGATCGTGCCCAATAGTAAGGGGGTAGAGTGATGTCACGCTTTCACGCGTCATGATTGCATGTTTTTCTCGAGGGACTACCTAGTTTCTCGCGTCTGTGTTGCTTCAATTCTTGCGCATTTGGCGGTTACTTTTCTGGACTTTTGCGCCGATACTTCCTTATAAGAAGGGGGAAGACCTCCTTATTCAGAACTTTATTTTTTCAAACTTTCAAAAGTAGTTCAACTCCTTCTCTTGCATCCTTTTCTGCTTTCTACAATTTCTTGCATTTCTACCGTTGCTTATTTTTTTTTCAAGGTCTTCGTTTAGTCCAAATCTGTTGTTAGTAGTCATGCCAGTTTTTAGTGAGGAGGAGGCCCGACCCTTTGAAGATTACAGTTTCCCTAAAGTGGAGGAGATAGTTCCTCGTAGTGATAAGGCTATATTTGATTTTTTGAAGTCCCCTATTAACGAGCCTGAGTTGGCGAAGTCCGAAATGGGAGATTCACGCCTTTATGAGTTCAGGGCCAAGTACGACATCCCTGCTCATGTCGACTTGATTCCCACTGGGAACAAAGTGGTCCATGTTCATTGTCCCGGGTGTTGCGCATTTTATGCATACCCATTTCGGGTGGGTTATTTTCTTTATCTTCCCTCACTAGCGGAGGAGTTCTGCCGTTACTACAATGTATGTCCGGCCCAACTCACTCCTTACATCTACAAGCTTTTTTTCATGTTGATAAAGTACGTTGAGCTTGCCGGCCGCGAACTCTCCTTCCACCATTTAATGCATCTCTTTGCTCCGATCTTTCACTGGGGCACGATGATGTATCTCTGCCACCGGGGTACCAAGGGGCTGGTTGTAAAGATGGACGATAAGGCTAATCGCAAGTTTTGGGTCGATTATTTCTATATTAAGACCAAGCACGTGGTAGTGAACCTTGTCGGGTTTCCAGAGACGTGGAACTTCGGCTGTAAGTATTCTGTTTAATCGGTCATTTGCTTTTTCTCTTAGATTACCTAATCCCCTTTATGGTGCAGCCGAGAGGGATCCTCCTGTGTTGGTCGCCGACATCCGAGATAGGGTGGCGCAAATTTTGCCCCACATGGTGGGGATCCGTGAATGGTCGTCTTTCAACAAGAAATTTAGGTGTCCACCTTCTTCAACTGGTGAGTCATTCCATTCCTCATTTACTTGGCCCTCAGTGCTTCCCTTTCTTATTGCTTACGCTGCTTTCCTAGTTATTAGGGCAAAAATCCCCAAAGAAACGAAGGCTCCCACCCCCACATTCCGCCAATCAGGTGCTTTGGTCAAGCCTTCGACTGCTATGACCATGGGCGAGTCTGCTCGGCCTGCCACATCATCCAAGATTCTAGTTCCGTGTAGATCTATCCGCAAGGTAGCTGCTCCATCGGTGAGGGCTGCAGACCCATCCTTGTTCCATTTGGTGGATGAGCTGCCTGCAGACGATGAAAAAAGTGGTCCTTTAAAGACACGACAAATTGGGACCGGAGGTAGTGTGGAGATGGGCGAAGGCTCGGTGGGTTGAGAGCCCGAGCTCGTCGTGTCTGTTCATGACACTGGCATAACCTCGGATACTGAGATCCCGGCTCCTGGTGCTGAGATTGTTTCCTCGATGGTGGTTGTCGCAGTCGTGCCAGGGAATGATCCTTCAAGCTTCATGCGAGTCGACATCCTTCTTCTACCGAAAAGGTGGATAAGGGCGTGGTTGTCGACGATTTTTAGTCTAATTCTGACGTCGACCCCGAAAAAGAGAGGATGTTCGATGATGGGCTTACCCCAATCGAGGTGAGGACCAATGGGACTTCTTGTTCGATAGTTATTTCTTTGGACTGGAACTTGTTGACCAGTACGGAAAGCGTAGTCCCTGCTTTGGTGCCTTTTTTTCTAGCGTCGAGCATAGGAATCTTGAGTCGCTCAAGGACGCCGACCTATCGTGAGTATATTCGAGTTGGCTCTACGGGTGAGCTAATTCTTTTGTTTTCTCTTCTCTTTTTTGTATCTCGCGTTTTTGTATATATATATATATTGCACTCCTGTTGACCAGGGACACCATGTCAATTAACTTTGCGTTCCGCCATCACATATTCCACATCCTTCGATAAGGAAGTTGTCATCCTTTCTGGTGGCAACTCCTCTTCTTTTCTTGCTTGCTATCTTTCTTTTTAGACACTTATCTTAGAGATTGAGATTGGCCACCAAGAAGATAATAAGAAGGTGGTCTTTATGAATATGGTTACAAAGCACCGTCGAATCCTTAATAAGTACCATGTGATTAGTACTCGGCTTTGAAGGGGGGGGGGGGGAATCTTCAATCTCTCAGGGAGGAGTTAAAACAAAAAGATGATGAGCTCGTACGAATCAGTCAGCGAGCTCGAGGGGGCGCTCATGATTAAGGAGGATGAGATTGAAGTGAATAAGGGGGTCGTGGCTGAGTGCATTGACCTCCAAGCTCAGGTGGAATCCTTGCGGGCCGAGCACGATTAGAACATAGCTAGGGCTGATGGTTTGTGTGACGAGTTGGTTGGAAAGGTTGCGGAGATAGAAAAAGCCAAAGGGACTAAAGCGGCAGCGTTGGTACAGGTGGTTGAGTTGGAGGATGGTATTCGTGTCCTTCAATCTGAACATACTAGTGATGTTGAAGTAGTCGCGCTTAAGGAGGCTAGGTCTACTTAACGGATCGGCGGTCTTGAGAGAGAAGTTTTTGCCTTGAAGGAATAGGGTACCACACTTGAGGTCGAGAAGGTGAAGCTATTGGCCTAACCTTCTTCCTCTCGTGCTTCTGATTTCCTTGATGTTCCACGACATCTGTAAGAGATGTGGATTCATGCAGAGGCTCAACTAGATGTTTACAGGAATTTGATCACGATAGAGAAGGTTCCTGAGATCGACTTCGAAGAGGCTCGCGTCAAGGTGTGCGAAGCTAGGCTTGTTTGCGGCTATGCCCCAGCTACTCTGAGGACCGATGAGAATGGAGAGGAATTGGACGGGCTTGCATTTGATCTTTGGTATGACAAGGAGTATCTTGACGATGAAGGTGATGGTGGAGAAGGCAATACTGGACCGGGCGGTGAAAGCGATGTTGGATCGGGCGGTGAAGGCGGGGACGACATGGAGTAGGGTTTTGCACTTAGTTTTTGTGTATTTCTTCTTTTTGTTTATATGCATGGGGTCATCTTTCCAGCCCTTTGTAACATATATCTCTTTTTGGAATGCAATGATCATAACCCTTCGTTGTATGTTGTTAGGCTTTCTTATTTTTCTTTGAATGTTTTTCTTCAAAGGAATTGTGTTGGCATGCGCTATCTTGAACATGGTCGAGTGTATATTTGATTGAATTTGGGTGAAGTCCCATGTCATCGTACTTAACTTTAGACAAAATTATAAATTGAATTCAGGTTGGTTCGAGCGTAAGTTAAATCCAAATATGATTCTATACTACTCGCACAAGGTCAAACGTTCTAATTTGAAGAAGGTTGAATGTGATTTGATTCGAGCGAGGTGGAATGATATCTCTGAATGTGAGTCGATTCGAATGAGGTCGAATGTGAGTCAATTCGAATGAGGTCGAATGTGATTCGATTCGAACGAGGTCAAATGTTAGTCGATTCAAGCGAGGTCGAATGTGAGTCGATTCGAGCGAGGTCGAATGTGAGTCGATTGGAACAAGGTCAAATGTGAGTGTATTTAAGCGAGGTCGAATGCTAACTTTTGTTGATTCGAACAAGGTCGAATATGAGTCAATTTGAGCGAGGTCGAATGCTAACTCTTGTTGATTCAAATGAGGTCGAATGTGAGTCAATTAGAGCAAGGTCGAATGCTAACTCTTGTTGATTTGGACGACGTCGAATATGAGTCTATCGAGCAAGGTGGAATTCTAACTCTTGTTGATTCAAATGAGGTCAAATGTTAGTAGGTTAGAGCAAGGTCGAATGTTAACTCTTGTTGATTTGAACGAGGTCAAATGCTTGTCGAGATTGGCATAATGTATAGACGTATAAACTTGGTGAAATGAGAAACTCGTTTTTATAAACAACTTTGCATTTATCGGATTTTACATATTTTTGTTATGTTCGTGCATACATTGGAGAAGTCCCAATCTATCTAGTCCCTTCATTGGTCGGCATGGAGAATCAATCGAGAGGTCGAGCAATAAAATCCATGCTTTGAACTTCGAGATGCCCTCTTCGTTGCCTCGTTAAAAACCTCCCTGGCAAAACCCTAATTGGGACAAAACTTAGGTAAGGGAAAAAGTGCAGGACTTGGGGGACGTTTGCTTTTAGAAGTTGTAGTACTTGAGGTGAGCGACATTCTAATTGTTTGGTAGCAGCTTTCCCTCCATTGTTTCCAGCTGGAACGACCCTTTGTTTACTGTTGTAGTGATTTTGTATGGGCCCTCCTAATTGGTTCCTAGTTTGCCTTGTCGTAGGTCTTTGCTCACTTGGGTTTTGGTTTTGAGTATGTAGTCTCCGTCTTTAAGTGTTTTGACTTTGGCTTTTTTGTTGTAGTACTGCTCTACCTATCATTTTTGTTCTATCATTCTTACGTAGGCCATGACTCTTCGCTCTTCGGCCTTGTCGAGGTCTTGTCTTCTGCTTTCATCATTGTTTGGCCTGCTTTCATTTGAATATCTTAGGCTTCGCTCACCGACCTTGACTAGTATCATTGTGTTAGTCACGTTGTCTAACGAGTACGACGTTTCTCCTATGCCTGTTTTCAGCGTGGTACGGTATGCCCATACACTTCGGGAAACAACTCCGGCCACAGTCCCTTGGCATTCTCGAGTTTTGTTTTCAGGATGCTCAACAGTGATTTATTGGAGGACTTCACCTGGCCGTTGCCCACAGGGTGATATGGTGTGGAATGTATCCTTTTGATATGCCACTTTGCAAAGAACTCTGCGATCGTTTTACCGGTGAAGTATGGCTCGTTGTCGTAACTTATTTCTTTGGGGATGCCTAAGTGGCATATGATGTTTCTCCATATGAATGTGATTACTTCTTGCTCGCGTATTTGGGAAAAGGCACCTACTTCCACCCACTTAGAAAAATAATCAATTAAAACTAAAAGGAATCGTATGTTACCTCGTCCAGCTGGGAGGGGTCCTGCGATATCCACTCCCCTTTTGATGAATGGCCAAGGCAAAGTGACTGAGTGAAGGTGCTCGCCTGCCTGGTGAATCATGGGGACATATTTTCTGCATTTCTCGCACCTTTTGATGAAGTCAGTAGCCTCTTTTTTCATCGTAGGACAATAGAAGCCCGCTCGTATGAGGCATCTGACTAGAGCTTGGTTATCAATATGAGCTCTGTAGTGGCCTTCGTGTACTTCCTTGAGGATGCACCTCGTATGGTTTGGTTCTAGGCATTTTTCCAAAGGGCCGCCAAACGTTCTTTTGTATAGGTCGTTGTTAATGATGTTGTATCTGGCCTCCTGTATTCCTAGCTTCTTGGCTTTTTTTTTATCCGGTGGGAGTATCCCGTCCTACAAATACGAGATAATGCGATTGCACCAATCCCAAGTTAAGTTTATAATTAGTACCTCGATTTGGTCGATAGACGAGTGGAGGAGGGTAATCACGTTCCCTTTCTCAGGTATGTTTTCGGTGGTCATGGCCAACTTGGCGAGGCCGTCTGCCTTAACATTCTGGGCTCATAGGATCTGGTCGAGTTGACACTCGTCAAACTGGGGTAATATATTATGGATCTCGGCCTGATATTTTTGTAGCCTTTATTCTTTTATTTGGAAAGTCCATGTGACCTGATTGACGACGAGCTGAGAGTCGCACCGCTGGATGACCCTTCTCGCTCCGTACTTGAGTACTAGTTTTAAACCTACAATCACGGCCTCATACTCAAACTCATTGGTAGTCATGTCTGGGCATTGAATGGACTGAGATTTACTTTGCCAGTCGGGACCTCGAGTATGAGTCCTAGTCCCAATCACAGGGCATTCGACGCGCCATCTGCGTATAGTAACCATAGGTCGTATAGTTCAGTGAGAGCGTGGGTGGCTTCCTTTTCAACTTTGGGCATTATTTTTGCATTAAAATTGGTAACAAGGTTAGCGAGCACTTGTGATCTTATCATTATTTGTGGCTGATAGGTTTTGTCGTGCTCACTGAGTTCTATAACCCATTTGGCCAATCGGCCTGATAGCTCGGGCTTGTGCACAATACTCCTCAGGGGAAAGGTTGTTACTACCGAGATGGGGTAGCACTTGAAGTAGTGTCTAAGATTTTGTGAAGCTACGACTAGAGCTAGGGCAAGCTTCTCGAGGTGCGGATACCTCGTTTCGGCGTCGACCAAGGTTTTGCTAATATAGTATATTGGAGATTGCGTACTTTGTCCTTCTCGAATAGGACCGCACTCGTATCTAGGTCGGATACAGCCAAGCAGATGAGGAGACGTTCGCTAGTTTCTGCTTTGGTGAGTAGCGGAGGGGATGATAAATATGCTTTTAGCTCTCTCAATGATTCGACGTACTCCGAGTTCCAGTGGAGTGCGTTATCGTTTTTTAGCATGCTGAAAAATTTGTGGCACCTATTGGAGGACCGCGATATAAATCTTGAAAAGGCGGCTATGCGACTGGTTAGCTTTTGTACTTGTTTCTTATTGGTCAAGTTCTCTGGTAGCCCTTCGATAGCTTGGATTTGGTCGGGATTAACTTCTGTTCCTCGTTACGAGACCATAAAACTAAGGAATTTTACCGAGGTCACTCCAAAGTCACATTTCTCAAGGTTTAGCTTCATATCGTACTGCCTATGTCAAAGGCTTCTCTTAGGTGGTCGATCTGGTCCTCATTTCTTTTGACTTGACCAACATGTCATCAATGTAAACTTCCACTATTTTGCTAAGTTGGTCTTTCAACATTTTTGTCACCAACCTCTGTTACGTTGCCCCTGCATATTTCAACCCGAACTGCATGACCCTATAGCAGTACGTCCCCTGAAGGGTGATGAAAGTGGTCTTTTCCTGGTCCTCCTCCTCCATGAGGATTTGGTTATAGCCCGAGTGTGCGTCCAAGAAACTCGGCAGTTTGTGCCCGGCTGTAGCGTCGATGAGTTGGTCGATGTGAGGTAGTGGGAACGAGTCTTTTGGGCAGGCTTCAGGTCCGTGAAGTCCATGCACATTATCCACTTGTCATTCTTTTTTTTTTTTACAATAATTGCATTGGCGACCCACTGACGGTATTTGGACTCCCGGATAGAACCATTTATTAGCAACTTCTCGACCTCTTCGCGAACAACATCATTTATTACCGAGTAGAACTTTCATCTGATTTGCTTTAGAGGGGGTATAATGGGTCAACGTTCAACTTGTGAGTTTCTATCTCTTTTGGGATACCTGGCATATCTGCAGGGGGAAAAGCAAACAAATCTTTGTTGTTAGCCAAAAAGTGTCGGAAACTACATAAATTTTGTGGTTTGTGTCCGATAGGCCTTTTTGTTATGGTCGTCGTTGTTGAGTTGCACGGGGTCGAGGTCCTCTATGGTAGCTTCCACAATTTCGGGATCTTTGGTTACGTCCTGCTCGTTCTCGCTTGACCTCGACCCTGCTAATTGCTATGCTTCTATGGTTTTGCCTTTTAACTGTTGTGTGTGCATGCAGTCTTGAGTAATGCGATATAATTCCTTGGCGGTGTGTTAGTCTCCTCGGATGCTTAATATTTCCCATGGAGTAGGAAACTTGACAACTTGGCAAAAGCTTGTAGGGATGGCCCTCATAGCGTGAATCCAGGGTCGACCTATGATAGCGTTGTACGCTGTATCTTGATCCATGAGATGGAATGTGGTTTCTAACGTAACGCCACCGGCTAGGACGGGGCAATGTGATTTCTCCCGAGGTTCGCTCAATTTCATTGTTAAAACCTGTCAGTGTGATGCAACATGACACTATCCTATCCTCTAGCCCCATTTGAGTAAGAACTCGCGGATGGATAGTGAACGCGCCGCTTCCGTCATCAACCATGATACGTTTTACATAAGTGTCCAAGATATGTAAAGTAATAACAAGACCGTCATAATGAGGGAATATCAAACCGTGGGTATCTGACTTACCGAAGGTGATACTTTCTTCGAGTTCGTCATACCATTCATGAGTGATCGACCTTTTAAGTTTGTGGGTGGTGGTGAACTTTACGTTGTTGATGGACGCGTCATCATTTCCTCCAGTAATCATTTGAATAGTTCGAGTTGGGGAGGGTGGTTTGGGCTAAACTTGGTGTTGTTCGCGCCCGCAGGCAATGTTGGCCATTCCTCGGTCGCTCATTAGTTCTTTTAGGTGTCCTTGATGGAGCATTTTGAAGACCTCCTACCTTAAGGCGATGTAGTCTTCGATTTTATGACCCCGCTCCTATTGGAATTCGCAAAGGGCATTTGACTTTCTGGTGCTAGGGTCGAATCTCATCGTCTGCGGCCATTTTACTTTGGGTCGAGCTTCTCCATTGCGTAAACTATTTCTGAGGGGGAAACACAAAAAATTTGAGCACATAACAAATGGGGCATACCTTTCTCGCTTCGGTGAGTCCTTGTTTGCTGCTTGGGTGGTCCTTCATCATGGTGTGGAGGTGGCAGTAGGA
This sequence comes from Nicotiana glauca, assembly GCA_026770625.1. NCBI lineage: Eukaryota > Viridiplantae > Streptophyta > Magnoliopsida > Solanales > Solanaceae > Nicotiana > Nicotiana glauca. The sequence goes on along the minus strand of MU785171.1, from coordinate 44,307 downwards.
CACCTCAACTGTAAGGTTGGTACCTTTCTCGACCGAAATGAATCCCCGTTTGGTCTCTTTTATAGTCGCCCTTTCGGTCCTTTCTAGATTCGGCATGTACCGAAGTTAACTATTGGGTTGGTCCACTCAGGTCATCTACATCGGCTAGGACTTCAGCACAATAGGCATTGTGTAAATATTTCATAAGGCGACTTAATATCTTTTTGGTCGCCCTCGAGCTATTTCTGTTTAACCCATTCTGAAAGGCCGCCACTGCCATTCATTTTGATACATCTGTCAAGGACATCCTTACACGGTTGAATCGGGCAAGAAAGTCCCTAAGTCCCTCTCCAGGTAATTGTTTGATGGCGAATATGTCGTTCATTCTTGCCTCCTCCTTTTTCGCCCTACCGTGTGCTATTACGAACTTATCGACTGTTTCCTCAAACGTTTCGATCAAACGTGCATGCAGCTGCGAATAGCAAGTTTGGGCTCCCCCGGTGAGGGTTTTGCCAAACTATTTTAATAATATGGACGATACTTGTTCTTTGGCGAGGTCAGTGCCTTTCACCGCCGTGACGTAATGGGTTACGTGGTCCTTGGGGTTCATCGTGCCGTCATATATTTTTAGTTACGATGGCATCTTGATGGTTTTGGGTATGGTTTGCGGTGCTGCCTCAACACTGTATGGCTGCTCTCCGAACCGTCTGACATCCCTTTCGGCATAAGTTTTTGGGCGCCTGGTATTTTATCTAACCTTTCCTAATGCTCTTTCATCTGTTCACGGGGCATCTTGTTTTCGTTCTCCATCTCTTCCATTTTCCTCAGTATAGATGTGACAGTGTCACTGCTTGCACCATTAACATTGTCAATAATACCTGTTAGAGCGGGGGTGTACTGTTTGTTGAGAGTTGGTGCAATGCGAACTCCTTCGCCTCCCTTATTCAGACTTTGAGTTGGCCTGTCGAGAATGTTGGTAAGAGTACTAGTCAGCCATGCTTCAAGCAATCTCTTCACTGCGGGCGGTGCCTCCTCCATTATGCTCGTGGAGGCCCTCTTGCCGTGTGAAGTCGTGATGCTTCAAAGAGGTGGGCACGAGCTGCTCCGCAGAGGAGATATGTTTGGTGTCATGTCCTCGTTTTCCATTTTTTTGATGGTGCGGAGGAGGTTGGTAGTGGTGTCGGCCACTGCTTTCCTCTTTTCCTCTCCATTGCATGTCATGTCAGATTCGTGCAAACAAGGGAAACACCAGTTTTTGCAAAGTTTATGCGCTCTTCTTCTTAGATCGAGAAGAGACTAAATTTTAACTAGAAAATCCCCACAGACGACGCCAAATTGTTTGATCAAAAAGTCTTGAACCTTTTTATTAAACTAATTAAGTGAATGATGACAGGTAGATTCTAGTTAAATATAATAAGTTCTAGAGCCAAGATTAGTAGAAAATAACCACCTAGAGATCGTGTTTAAAGCTATTTAAAGCCAAAAAGTGGTTTAATGATGTTCTTATGAACAAATGAAGAAACGAAGAAGAGCAATAAATGAAATGAATGGCAATATCTGTAAATAAAGGGAATAATTCACTCAAATGTGCAACAACGTGAATGATTCTCTTTTTGACAATGATGTAGAATGGACAAACGTGTAAGCATCAAACACTTTATTAGAGCTAGTATTGAAAAGCATGGGCCAACACAACAAATTGAATATTCTTTATAGATAATGTTTGTAATTACATGGGAGTCAACTTCTCTTGAGAGAACTTGTCAAATGGAATCTTGGCCTCCTTTTTTCTCTCCCTCTATTCCTATTTATATGATATATCTCTTACCTACTGACAGTACAAGATGCAGAGAATATCATATAGAATATTCTATTGCTAAAACTAACCGTTTCTGGCTAATCTAAGTGCTTGACTCCGACCTCGACTGCTCGACTCGTTACCGCTGCTTCAGGAACATGACTTCGGACGAATCGACTCTTGAGCATGGCATGTTCTGTTTGTCCTCGACCTCGTCCAGGACGTACTCTTCGAAGGTTTGCCCGAGTCATACTTAGCCGAGCCGCCCATGGCGAATTATTGTCCCCCCACTATAGTTTCTCTTCGCACTGAATTTTCCTGGTCGGATTTTGGTCCATACACATATAAATAATAGCAATATGCACACGGTCAACATAAACATGAGAATATTATTGATCGCGCCATTGATATGCGATACAAATCTTTATAGTTCAAGGAGTTTGGCGGAGTTTAGTGACTGAATCCACTTAAATGTATTTACTCCATATATAAGGGGTTGGAATAAACATTAACTTTAGTTCAAATTCTGTATTTATAAAAATTACTTAATAATATGTATAAATAATTTATTACGAACTCAATAAGGTGAATTTTCTAGAAGTTAGAACTCATTAAACTCAAAATACGAACTCCACCACCGGTAAGTATCAAAATTTGATGGACAGTAAAGGGAGTGCAGTTAATAAGTCGTTGAGTGATGAATTACCATCTAAGTTCATTATTCAAAAATGAGCATAGTTGACATGGTACAGTATTTGTTTTCAAGTGGATATATAAATAAATAGTGGACCTAGGCGGTCAATTGTTATAAGTTGATTGCAACCAAAGCAAGGGACACTTCATCGTACAAGCCAGTGTTTTAACGTGTATCAATTAGCCTCCCTAACGCTCTCCCCCAACAGGGCATATAGTATTGATTTTCTCTATTCAAATTAGTCAACTTGTCCATGTGCATATATAGATAGGATCAGAGAACTCCATATTACGTGTTTGGATCACATTGACTCGATTAAATTCAAAGTCAAGCCGTGATTTAAGAATGAAGAGCCATTATAGAGTTTCACTCCCAAGGTCAAACGGAATAAAAAAAAATTAAATTTAAACAAAGTTGGGTCATATTTTCCCTATACTAATGTTAAATAAGGGTGCGGGAAAGCTGACAGTTTGGTTATAAATTTGCAACTCTATCGAATACCGTATACTCTAATTATAGCATATGCTTTCTTTCTCTAGCATGGTGACATTCAAACTTCCCTTGTTTTCCAACTACGCTTTCTTCTTCCTCTACCTTTCTTTATGCTCAGCTGAGGTACTACCTACAAAGTTATACCTTCCAGTCACTAAAGATTCATCAACCCTACAATACACTACAGTAATAGGGCAAAGAACACCTTTAGTCCCCATCAAACTCACTGTCCATCTTGGTGGCATAAGCTTATGGGTGGACTGTGACATAGGTTATAATAGTTCAACTTACCAACCAGCGCGCTGCAACTCCACACTATGCTCTTTTGCCAAATCTCATTCCTGTGGAGACTGCATATTCAAACCTAAAATACAGCCGGGGTGCAACAACAATACTTGCTATAATTGGGGTGAAAATCCCTTGATTAATACTTATATGGACCGTGCAGAAATCGCTGAGGATGTATTGGCAATTGGTTCTACTCCTGGCATCCTTGTCACTTTGCCGCGGTTTATTTTCAGTTGTGTTGATTCCTCTATGTCAAAAGACCTTGCAGAAGGAGTCACAGGTACTGAATTATATTGTGTGACGTACTATTTTATTGCAAAGATTAAACTTTTGGAAAAAGCTAGCACACTTTTTAACTCAATTATATTACTACCATGTAGGGGCAATTTGAGCCCAAACCAATCTAACCCGCCCAACTAGCCCAGAGATTAATATGTTGGGCTACAAACACTTTAGTTCATGGGTCAATTTGGGTTGAGCCCAAGCTAACCCATTATTTTTTGCAGCCGATTTTGACCTATTTAACAACCCATATGCAACCCATGAAACTCACCCAAAACAAAGGATCTTAACCTAACTTATATAAAAATTTACTAGTTGCCCCAATTTTTTTTATTTTTTTATTTTTTGTATTTTTAATTTTCTGTCCTTTTGTTTTTCTACACCACACACTTCCCCCACCCCC
>MU785171.1:13927-39307 GCA_026770625.1 Nicotiana glauca | reverse complement strand
CCACAACCACCGGCGCAAACCCCCTAAAAATTATTTTTTTTTTTTGTATTTTCAAATTTTTTTATTTTTTTATTTTTCTGGACCACCACCCCCACAAAACCCCTCAATTATTCTTTTTTAATTTTTTTTTATAGTTTTAATTTTCTGTTTTATATTTTTTTGTTTTTCTGCACCATCTATCCACCACCACATCCACCCATAAAATATTTGTCAACTTACATTTTTTAAGGTAAAAACTTTTTTTTTATGCAAGATGAGCATGGTTCTAAAAGATGGGTCAAGTTGGGCGGATTGGATTATGACTAATTGTTTAGTCCATCTTGACCCAGCCCATCTTAACCCAAATACACTTTGAGCTGGATTGGGCAATGATTCATTTATTAACCTCAACACCGGACCAAATTCAGCTCAACCCCACATTTGCCACCCGTACTTCCATGTACCAACCAGTCCTTCACGTGTGGGAATAATTTTTTGCTTTTTGAACCGATAACCTCTTACATGCTATAATCGTCATCTAAATTTTTAATCAGTTAGAACGAAGACACTTTTTAATTACTTAATTATATTATGTCTCAATACAGGAATTGCAGGTTTTGGACACCAAAGTCCAGTTTCAATTCCTAATCAACTCGCTTTAGACCCTAGATTTGCCAGGAAGTTTGGTATTTGCTTGAGCTCATCTACAAGTTCTCGTGGAGTTATCTTCATTGGTTCTGGCCCATATAATTTTTACAACCCTAAGAAGGTTGATATCTCCAACAATCTTGTCTATACCAAACTAATCACAAACCCCAGGGCATTTTTGCAATCTTCAGAGTACCATATCGAAGTTTCATCCATTCGAATCGCAGGGAAAGACGTGCCACTGAATAAAACACTGCTATCTATAAATAAAAAAAATGGAGTAGGCGGGACGAGAATCAAAACAACGACACCTTTCACAATCTTGGACAACAGCATTTACAATGCTGTTAAAACTGCTTTTCTCATGGCGCTCCCTAAGAATGTGACAATTGTAGAACCTCCGATGAAACAATTTGGAGCTTGCTTTAGTTCAAAAAACATTAGGAGCACAAACGTTGGACCAGATGTTCCTGTGATAGATTTTGTCTTGCACAAGAAGAGTGCATATTGGAGGATTTATGGGGCAAATTCTGTGGTACAAGTTACAAAGGATGTTATGTGTTTAGCTTTTGTTGGACAAGACCAAACATGGGAACCATCGATTGTGATCGGAGGGCATCAAATGGAAGAGAATTTGTTGGTATTTGACCTTTCAAGAAAGAGGATTGGTTTCAGCACCTCCCTCAAGCTTCAAAAAACATCATGTGCCAAGTACGATTACACCTCTAAGAGTTAATTAAAAGTCTTTTTACTAAGGCACAGATGATGAATTCTTATTTTTCATTTTCAGGTTTCCTTTTTCTTAATCTCTTTTTATTGTTTTAAACTGTTTCTCTTCACGTTGGAGTCAACAAGAGTAGCATGTTGAACTTATCAAAAAGAGTTATGTAAGGGAGATCTTTGATTGTTAATTTGTTGCCATGTGTGTTCTGAAGTTAATTTGTGTCTTTACAAGCTTTCCGTTGTGTTTCCTGTTGGCAATATATATGTCAAGTAGTACTACTTAATTAATTTTATGAACATTGTTTTCAAGAAGTTCCATTTCTAGCTACTTAATCATTCCTTAGCCTCCTCAAAAAAATAAAATAAAAAAACATAGGCGCTCTTCCAAACATCATGTGGTGACTTCGGGATTATAAACTGATTGCAGCGCAGCAAAAGCCAAAAAATTTCCAACGCACCAAAAGCAATTATGATGTTTTATACTTCAATACCACATAATAGGGGTGGTTTGTGTGGTGTTCAAATTTTCGCGTGCACAAATTATAGATGGATCTGGTTCTTCTACGAGTTCTTTACACTACATTTGTGGAATAATAGATGCAGAAAGTAAAGAATACAAATATTTTTACGTGGAGAACACTCAACTCAAAAGGTGAAAAAATCACGACCTACTTCAAAGTAAGATTTTTTCCGACACTTCACTAAATCACTCAGCTAAACAACAACGTTTACAAAATACTTGTAAACCTAAGGATTACCTCTAACCCTTATAGCATCCAGCCGCAGGTTGTGCGACAGCTTCAAGTTAACTCTAGCTTAAACAATACAACTCAAAGTACCTAGACCAAATGCTTCTTAAGAAAGCTGAAAGGTACAACTCAAAAGCCTTATTACAATTGAACAAGAATAAAAGACAAACACATGGAACTAGTTCTTCTATCTGGTTCATGTAGCTTTAGGTTCACACACTTGAAATATACAAGAATTGTTTGCAAAATGCCTTGCTATCTTGCTCTCAATTCTTGCTTAACTTCAGTGTTTGTGTGTCACCTGTAAAAGAGGACACAATTGATATATATAGAGTTAGTAGAATAAGGATTAACTAGAGTTCTGATGCTTTACTCTTCCTTGGTGGAAGAGTTCTAGTTATCTTCAACTTCTAACTCCTCTCTTGTCTATGATAGAATTATCTTCAAGTAAGGAGTCATCTCCTTATCAGTTATGCAACTTTTTCATTCAGGGAATATCAGACATAACCACTTATGATTATCTTCTTCACGTGCATGCCTTGTGCTTATATTTGCCCGTACCATGTGAACACTGTGTATAGGACCTGATTCATGCATTTGTTCCTTTGTCAATCATCAATAAAAAACTTACAAAGGCCAATAAATTCCCCCTTTTTGATGACGACAAACTCTGTGCTTTTCATAAGCATGAAACATGTTTCAACTCAACTCAGCATCAACACAATGTTAGAACACTTTCTATTTTAAAGTTACAAATCGTCGAAGACTAGGTTCATTAGGTTATAAATATAACAGTCCAAAGCAAAAGCATAACATATATTCCCCCTTTTGGCATCATCGAAAAGTTGCATCATTAAAGATCTTACTCGTGGCCATTGAGGCTACTTCAAATACAATCATGGATTCAAGTTTCTCTTATCAATCTAAAGATATTACCATCTAAGAAATATCAACAAATAATTAAAGCAAAATCAGTGATTATCATTAATAAGATTCATCCACAAAGCATAAAAAGAAATAAAAGTACTGAACTATGAGCAAAAAGGCAAAAAAGAAACATCTCACTCGGGTCACTGCTTACAAACTAGGCAAGGGCTTAAGACTAAGAAGGACCAGGTTCTTGGTTTCTGGTCTGAAGCATCTTCAACATGTCTTGAAGAATGCCTTCATTCTTTTATTTCTCCTTTGCAAGCTCAGACAGAGCATTCCTCTTAGTTTCTACTTCATCCAGCCGCTTCTTCAGCCTTTCAATCTCGGCATCCTTAGCCTCACTCTCCTGCTCCAAAGCTCTTACTTTACTGTTCAGGGGAAACCTCTTGGATGAACCGGGTTCTTTGGGAGCAGTAAGGACTTCGTAGTCACAATCAATCAAAGTGTTGGCCCCAAAGAAATCTTTACTTGTGCTTACATTCTATTTCTTGAGGGGAACCTTAAAGCGAGCAAGCACAGCACTGAGTATGAACCCAAGGGTATGACATGAGTTTTAGTGCTCGAAATCACCATATTAAGGAGCTGGATTATAAATCCTAACCAGTTGATCTGCCTCCCACTATCCAAGCACTCCATAAGGACCAGGTCCATGAAAGTAGCAATGTGCTTTCTCTCCTGCCTAGGAAGAACTATTTTATTGACAAATTCAAAGAACACTTTGTAGGAAGGAGTCATATCACTCTTATAGACAGCCCTGGGTCATAGTTCTAAATCCCTACCAACAAATTTCATGGTGATGGCAAGTGAGATAGGTAGATTCTCTAGACTTGGCCACTTTAAATTTTATAGTCATTGTATCGTTAAAATCTCCCCAGCTCTTTATCATCAAAGCTCACCTTCACTCCTTTCACCACACCGTTTAACCTTCCATTCTCTATCTCACAATTCGCAAAGATTTCAATTATTCCAGCTCAGGCTAACCTTCCTTCCGATTGAAAGACCATGTCTTTCCACCCCTGAATCTCGAAGTTCTCCATCAGCAACGCAATTCCTTCATCTTCCAATTTGACGATCCAACCCTTCAGAATTGGTCATTTTCCAAACTTAACCATCTCGTCCTTTTCTTCTTCACTCTTTTCATCCACTATTTGCATTTTTTTTATTTTCCTGGCAGACCTGGTTCTTTTTGCCAAGGTAGAGCTTTCTGTATCAACAAACTTTGTAGGGGACTTTTTCTTAGAAGTCTTCCTCTTCTTAGCACTTGGAGTCACAACCTACACTTCCTTTGCCTCATCCTCGTCATGAAGAACCAGGTCCATCTTCTCAATTTCAATTGTTTCACTTGGTTCACCCGCCTTCTTCTTTCCTTTAGCAGCAACTTTGTTTTTACTCTTAGCTAAGGCCTTTTCTAGGTCAACTTCTCTTTGCTTCCTTTGACTCCTTGTGGCTCTTCCTCTTTGGAGAGGAGTATCTACAGGGATATAAGAGACAACCTTACTCTTCTTACCTCCAATAGTAGTTCTAGGAATTTTAACTCTTTAACCCTTCTTCTTATTTGGATTTTAGCTGTCAGACACCCTTTTCAGTAGGTCATTGAGGGGTTACTTCCTAGATGGAACAGGTTCTTGACACCTCTTCCTCGGCCTAACCAGGCCCTTCGCTGTACTAGCATCTCTAGACCCACTTCATCCTTTTTTCTCTTATACTTTCTCCTTCCTCAAGAACCTCCTCACTACATAACATCATAGCCTTTATTTCTTCAGTCGAACCAACGTGAGTGGGTGAAGAACATTCAACTACTCTTCCTTATCCTTTCCCCTCATATCTACTTTAACATAACCTATCTCTCTTTTTCTTTCCTCTTTTTATTTTTACCACCCAAATTTAAAGACTAAAACTCTACACCAGCTATATTACCAAGGAGAACAAATATTTTCTCAAACTAACGACATCAGACAAAATTTTTAGCCCAGCAGTTACCTGTTCTGTTTCAGATGAAATAGGTTTTTCTCCCTCAGTTGTAGACTTGAATAACTCAACTAACTACTAAGAAAGGGATATGATGAAGCACCATCTGTAAAATCTACAGCTACAACAGGTACCATGAAAACTCTATTATCTTCCTATGTTAATAAAGAGTGGATAGTAGACACTTGAGCAGCAAAACACATGACATTCACCAACATGAATGGGTGAAGAAGATTCAACTAATCCCTAAATCTGAGAGGAATACAGTTTATCTACCCAAAAATGATGTAGCTTTTGTATCCCATACAGGAAAACCTTCTATGTTTGAGTGTCAGGATATATCTAATGTTCTTTATATCCCAGACTTTAAATACAACCCTATCTATGTCTAAGATTACAAAGGAACTGAAATGCTCAATCTTGTTCTTTCCTGATTTTTGCATCTTTCAGGATCTCATGAGTGGTCAGGTGAAAGCGATTGGTAAGGAGGACCATGGACTATATGTACTAAAGAAGATCTCCACAAAGGAAAGTTTAGCAGTTACAGGAAATAAAATTGGTTGTACACTTGGTCAATCTTCTAGTACTAGTTTAATATGACATAGAAGGTTAGGACATGCACCTCTTGATATAATAAAAAGACATGATGTGCTTAAATATTTAAAGAGGGTAAGCAATACCCTTGTACTGTTTGTGCTCTAGCTAAACAAACAAGGTTGCTGTTGGCCCAAGTAAATGTGAAGTTTTGAAGATTGACAAAGAACTCAGACATGGACCAGGTCCATCTTGTGAAGCACAGTAGTGATCAACCCAAACATGTGAGATGCACTTGAAGGAGATAAATCTGAATTATCAGAAGTAATATCTCATGATCATGATCGAAAAGGTTGCATATTGGATAAGGAGAACGACTCCTTACACAAAGAGAAAACGGTTTAGGAAAAGGACAGAGTTAGAGTATGAGATCAACTAGAAATCTTCCACCATGAAAGAGTAGCATCTATATCCTAGTAAATCTCTAATTACTAACTCCTTAAATATCAGTGTTGTTCTCTTTTACAGGTAATTCACATAAGCAGAACTTAAACATGAATTGAGAGCAAAATAGCAATGCAATTTTGCAATGAATTTATGTGTGATTCAAGCGTGCAATCCTGAAGCTACTTGAACCAGATAGAAGAACCAATTCCAAGTATCTATCTTTTATTCTAGTTCAATTGTAGTTGGTGATTTACATTGTATCTTTTAGCTTTTATAGAAGAAATTATATTAGGTACTTAGAGTTTTCAAGTTAGAGTTAACTCAAAGTTGTCGCAATAGTTGAGGTTGTGTGTGCCACAACGGAATTAGAGTTAATCCTAGGTTTACCAAAGAGTTTTTGTAAATGTAGTTTTTGACTCAGTGATTTTAGTGGAGAGTTTGGGAAAATCCTACTGGAAGGTAGGTCATGGTTTTTTCACCTTTTGAGCCAGGTGTTTTCCATGTAAAATCTTTGTGTTCTTTATTTTCTATACTTATTATTCCACAACAGTAGTAGTTGGAATACGTAGAAGAACCAGGTCCTTCTATAATCAAGTTAAGCAAAAATTTAGTACCACACAAATCCCCCCCCCCCCTCCCCCCGTGTGGTATTGAAGTATAAAACATCAATTGGAATCAAAGCGGGTTATCCTTGAAGAGGCTAACACTTTAGGAACAGATCAAGATGTGTGTACCACCTGGAAACTAGGAAGGGCAATCCACTGCTAGGGCTCCACTCTTTAATGGCCAGTACTATTCCTGGTGGAAAAACAAGATGAGAGACCACATCATACGAGAAGACTATGAACTCTGGGACATAGTTACTGATGGTCCTCTAGCTACTACAAATAAGAATTCTGAAAGAGTGGACGTGCCAAAGACAAGAGCTGACTGTACTGCTGAAGATTTGAAGAAATGGGAAAAGAATTCCATGGCCAAGAAATGGCATGTGTGTGGACTAGGTCTAGACGAGTAAAACAGGATTCAAAGTTGTACCACTGCTAAGGAGATCTGGGACACTCTACAAGTGGCCCATGAAGGAACTCCTCAAGTAAAAAGATCAAGCGGAACGCTACTATATTCTCAATATGAGAATTTCACCACGAAGGAAGGAGAAACCATCCGAGATATGTACACAAGGTTCACAACACTAACAAATGAACTTAAGTCTCTTGGAAAAATTATCCTTGAAAAAAGACAAGGTTGAGAAATTCTTGACAAAGTTCTTTCCAGTAACTTGGGAAAGCAAAATCACGGCTATTCAGGAATCAAAGAACATTGCTACTCTCAAGATGGATGAGCTGATTGGAAATCTCATTTTCTATGAACTTAGAAGGAAAACCATGAAGATGGATGCACCCGAGAAGGAAAGAAGCCTGGCTCTCAGAAAAGCTGAAGGTGCAGACATAGAGGATGATGAAATGGCTATGATCACAAGGGATTTCAAGAAGTACCTAATGAGAGGAAAGGGTTCTTCAAGAGGTGAAACTTTGAACAAACCAAGGGCTCCTGAAAAACAGACCAATGAGGGCTGCTACAAATATGGTAAGACTGACCACATGATCAAAAATTATCCTCGGTGAAAAATTGAATGGAAGAAGGAAAGTAATGAACGAAGAAACATGAAGAAGGAACATGTTCAACCCAAAAGGAATAAATGATCAACAAAGTTTATGGTTGCTGCTTGGGGAGAAACCTCAAGTGAGGATTCAGAAGATGATGCTCGAGATGAACAAGCACTTATGGTCATTAGAGAATTAGACATGAACAAGAGGTAAGTGTGATTTATCTCAAAGACAAGATTAATTTTTTGTCTAAAGAAAGGATATTTGAATTATTGCTAAACTTCATTGATGAGTTTGAGGTCATAAACAATGATAAGGGACAACTGTCTAGGGAATGTGTGATCCTAAAAGCCAAGTGCAAGAATCTGGAATTTAGGGCTAGTGAAAGTGATAGAAAAAATACTGACTTGAAGAACCAGGTTCTTGAACATGGCACTAGTGTCTTAGAACTTAGGTCTGAAAATTTAAAACTGAAATTAGGAATAGGTAAGAAGAAAGATGATCACACACATCTCACCTTAGAAGAAAATCCAGGAAAAATGAAGGATGAGGTGTATAAGAAAGATGAGAATATAAGAGTCCTAAAAGAAGATCTAGGAAAGGTGAAACATGAACTAGATTGAACTTGCAAATGGAATAAGTTCTCTAATTCACTATCCTGGCTACAAGAGCACCACAGTAGAAACAAGAGAGGGCTTGGCTATAGGATCCCAGCACATAAGTGGGATCCCAAAAACAAGTACATCACACTTCCTAAAAATAAAATTTGCACACACTGTGGCAAGACTAGTCATCAGAAAAGTGAATGTAATGCCAAAGAAAAGGGCAGTCAAAAGAACAAAACCTTTGTCCAAGAGAAAAATAGGTTGCCTTAATGGGACAAAAGGAATTTAATTCACCCCTTTGCCTATAAAAAGGGACCCAAACTAGTTAAGGTTCCTAAGACTAACCCCTGATTTTGTTTTACAGGACCAAGTGAAGAGGAGTAGCCAAATATGGTACATGGATAGTGGCTACTCAAAGCATATGACTGGAAGTAAGAACAAGTTTCTTTCACTTGAAGACCTAAAAGGAGGTAATGTCTCCTTTTGAAATGGGAAGAAAGGTGAGATCATTAGGGTTGGAAAGGTAGGTAAGACAGACTCATATTTCATTGAGAATGTCTACTTGAGAGATGGCTTAAAATATAGCCTAATCGGTGTATCACAACTGTGTGACAGAGGTAACCTGGTAGCATTCACCTCTACTAAATATTTTGTAATTAATCTTACTACTGACAAGATTGTTTTGCAGGGAAAAAGAGTTAACAATATTTATATTGTAGATTTGTCCACTTTTTTAGAAATGAACTCACTTGCTTGGGTGTGTTGGACAATGATCCCTTCCTGTGGCACAAAAGACTTGGTCATGAAAGTTTAAATCAACTAAACAAATTAGTCTCCAAGTACCTGGTGATAGGGTTACCTAACATCAAGTTCAAGAAAGACAAAGTTTGTGAGGCTTGTGCAAGAGGGAAGCAGGTAAGATCCTCTTTTCAAAGCAAGAAAATGGTAAGCACAACAAGGACGATGGAACTTGTTCATATGGATCTCTGTGACACAATTAGAACATTGAGCAGAGGTGGTAAGAAATAAGTGATGGTACTTATTGATGATTACTCTAGGTTTACTTTGGTATTGTTTTTAACATCTAAGGATGAAGCATTTGTCATGTTTACTGCCTGAGTTAGAAAAACTCAGAAACAACTAGGTAATCAACTTGCATCAATTAGGTCTGATCACAGAACTGAATTTGAAAATGCTAAGTTTGCTGAATTTTGTGATAAGCATGGTATAGATCATAATTTCTCTGCACCTAGGACTCCTCAACAAAATAGAGTAGTTGAAAGAAAGAATAGGACTCTTGAAGATATGGCTAGGACTATGCTTCTTCCTAGTAAACTGCCCCATAGCTTCTGGGTAGAGGCTGTAAATATGGCATGTTAAATTATTAATAGGTGCATGACTAGACCTCTTATGGAGAAGACTCCCTATGAGTTACTTAAAGGAAGAAAACCAAATATATCCCATCTTAGGGCATTTGGATGCAATTGCTTTGTGCACATAAATGGAAAGGACTACCTAAGTAAGTTTGATCCCAGAAGTGATGAGGGAGTATTCTTGGGATATTCTTTACATAGCAAAAATTATAAAGTGTGCAACAAAAGAACTTTGTGTTTAGAAGAAAGTGTATATGTAGTTTTTGATAAAACTAACATTCTTTCTGAGAGACAGGAGCATGAAGATGAAGCCAATGGGCTGGTTAAAGAATTGAGTGAAGTCACAGCTCAAGCTGAAGATGCACCAAAAGAAGGAACAGGTTATGGAACAGGTTCTTCTATCCGGGCAACCTGACAGGGGGAACTGAACAAAGAAGAAATGAATCTAACTCCCAAATGGAACCTGTTCATGAGCTTGTTCCTCAGCAACAAAACATGGGAGAAACTCAAAACAGAAAGTAGTTGGTTATGAAACCTTACAACTTTACAGGATGCAGATTGGGTGAATGCAATGCAAGATGAACTCAATCAGTTTGAAAGACGCCAAGTGTGGCATCTGGTCACAAGACCCAAAGACAGATCAATAACTGGCACTAAATGGGTCTTCAGAAACAAACTTGATGAAGATGGAACAGTTACAAGGAACAAGTCAAGGCTGGTGGTCCATGGTTATAGCCAAGAGGAGGGCATAGATTATGATGAGACCTTTGCTCCAGTTGCAAGACCAGAGGCAATAAGACTCTTTATCGCCTTTGCAGCACACATGAAATTTACCCTTCACCAAATGGATTTGAAGAGTGCCTTCCTAAATGGCGACTTAAAAAAGAAGTCTTTGTCAAACAACCTCCAGGGTTTGAAAGTAAGGAGAGTCCATATCATGTATACAAATTGGACAAGGCCCTATATGGACTCAAGAAAGCTCCTAGAACATGGTATGAACGTCTATCCAAATGCCTACTTGAACATAGAAACAAAAGAGGTAAGATTGACATTACTTTATTCTTGAGGGGAAAAGGTAAGGATCTACTAGTAGTACAAATATATGTTGATGACATAATTTTTGGGGAAACCACTGAAAAACGAAGTAAGGAATTTGTAAAATTAATGGGGAGTGAATTTTAAATGAGTATGATGGATGAGATTAACTTTTTCTTAGGCTTAAAGATCAAACAAAACTCAAATAGAACCATCATCCATCAGCAGAAATATGCAAAAGAGTTGATTAAGAAGTTTAAAGTTGATGAATCAAAAGAAATAGATACACCCATTGCAATAGCTACTAAATTAGACATAGATGAACCCGATTGATCTGTTGATCTGAAGTTGTATAGGGGTATGATTGGATAACTTTTGTATCTTACTGCTAGCTAACTTGACATAGTTTTCAGTGTAAGGCTTTGTGCTCATTTTCAGGCAAATCCTAAGGAATCCCACTTGATTGGTGTCAAGAGGATACTAAGATATTTGAAAGGCACTACGGATCTTTGTGTTTGGTACCCTAAAGGTAGTAACTTTAATCTAGCAGGATATGTTGATGCTTACTATGTAGGTTTCCTTGTGGATAGGAAAACCACCTCAGGTATGTCTAATTTTCTTGGTTCATGTCTGGTATCATGGGCTACTAAAAAGCAGAATTCAGTGGCCTTATCCATTGCTGAGGCTGAATATGTTGTTGCTGACTCTTATTGTGCTCAACTGTTGTGGATCAAAGAGCAGTTGATATATTTTGGCATTGAAGTTGGTTACGTCCCTATCTTTTATGATAACTCTAGTGCTATAAGTATGACAAAGAACCGAGTTCATCATAAGAGGACTAAGAACATAGATGTTAGACATCACTTCTTAAGGGACAACTATGAGAAATGATTGATTATTATAGAATTCTGCGCTACTGATAAACAAATTGATGACATCTTTACTAAAGCACTGAGTAGAGAAAGCGTTGAAAGGAACAAGTTAGAATTAGGGATGATTAAGATCACCTAATGGGACCAGTTCAGAAGGCACAATGAAAAAATGAAAAAGGAAAAAAAATTGGCTAGGAATCTGGAACTTGGGTAAATATCTAGATTAATTTTTACTTAGCTTCATATTGTAAATAGTATACTCCTGCGACATGTGTTGATATGACTAACTGATCTCTAACAATTTTTTTTTATTTTGGTAAATTGAGGCATGATCAAGAGAATTCTAAATGAAGAACCTAGTTCATCAGTATTGGTTCATCTGAATAACAAGGTATGTTTTCTATACTCTGCACAATTAGAAATATAAATATTTAAATCATGAGCAGAGTCCTACCTATATTCAAAAACATCAAAAAATCATATCCGTTTGTTTTTTAACCAGTTCCGTTTCTATTAGAATTCTTACCACAAAAAATGCCCAAAATCTAGGGAAGCTTAACTATTCGTTCAACCAAAAATTTCAGATTGATTAGACCTTTAATTGACGGCTAAAAGCTATCGTTAGCCATTAACTAAGTCTTTTTCTTTAAATACCCATTATTACCTTCTACCACATTATTCCAACCGTAAAAAATTCTTCTTCACTCTAAATTGTTTTCTCCTCCAAAAGCCTAACTCGCAAACTCTCTCAAGACATCAGTTATAATGTCGAACCTTCAAGATAATCCAGGGACTCCTCCACCACCATCCCCTTCTGGTTCCCCCACACTTTCTCCACCCAGTACAAACCCCCAGCCTAAGAAAAGACGTGTCAAAATGCTAGCTCAAAAAACTATAGCCTCAGGTGCACTGTTGAAGAGATTAAACACACATATGCAGGCTGCCCAAGCCCAAGATTCTGAGAACTCAGACGATTTGTTCAAATTTGCGGGTGAGGGGGAAGGACATAGGTCTTCTGACTTTGAGAAGGCTCAAAACTCCCCTTCTAAGGTAATTCTGCTTTGTTGAAAATTTAGAAAATAGGTTTGTTTTGGTTGGGTCTGTCAGGAATGTGGAATTGCCTGAATTGGGAAGAACATGAGGTAAAAAGAAAAACGAAAAAGAAAAAGAGAAAGAAGGTGTATATGTTGATAGGGGGGGGGGAAAGGAAAAAGAGTGGCTAATTCTTAACCCACTTCTGAATTGATGGTACCAGCTCTCTGTGGGGTTGAACTTGCAACTGTGGAAGAAAGTGGCAAAAAGTGAGGGGGGAAGTGGGTCGGGGGAGGCTGCTGAAGGGTTGGTTAATCTAAATTCACAGCCAGATTCAACTGGTTCATCTATTAAGGAGACCATTGCAGACCTTCTGAAGAAAGTAGGAGCCAGTTATGATACAAAGAAAAGGATAACTCCAACACCAAAAGCCCCCAGCACTGCAAAACCTTCCAAGAAAAGAAAGGCTTCCTCCCCAACAACAACTGAAATTCCCTTTCCAAAGGGAAGAGCCACATGAAGTCGAGTGAAACAGGTTGAGAGTGAATTACAAGAGGCTTTGGCTGAAAGCAAGAAGAAGATGATGGATAAAGGAAAAGGTAAGGTTGTAGAGTCCTCTGAAGCTGTTGATATTGAGGAGATGGAACAAGTCCATCAGGAGGAACATACAACAATGGAGGTTCAGAACCACAAGCCCCAAAAGACCAAGACCTCTTCCAAGAAGTCTTCATCTTTGTCTAAGGCTACTGAACCTTCATTGGCCAAGAGGACAAGGTCGGAAGTGAAAACCAAACAAGTTAGAGTTTTTGAAGATTAGGAATGGAGTGGTAAAGAAGAGAGTGACTCTGATAGTGAACAAGACAAGCTGGCCAAGTTTGGCAAAAGAAAAATTTTTAAGGGAAGATTGCTAAAAGACTTGGTGGAACCAGGAATGGTTCGTTTAGTTGATGCCCAAGCTGTTCAGGGCTGGAAGCACATGGTCCTTCAGATGGATTGAAGGCTAGATAGGTATGAAATCATTGATTCATGGCCAATGCAGAAGTCAAAGATGGCACAGTTACCAGCCAAGTAAAAGGAGTTCAAGTGAATTTTGATGTAGAGAAGCTGGGAGAGATTCTTGACATCCCTGCTGAGGGATATGAGGACTACACTAGGAAAAGATGGACAAGTCTGCATTCCCTTCCTCCTGCCTTTGAAATCACTACGCGATTCTGTGATCTTGAAGAAGTGAATGAGGCCAAGTTTGTGCATAAGAGTGAAATGAAGCCACAACACAAAGTCTTCTTTGAGTTTGTCAACAAGTGCCTACTGCCCATGTAGGAAAGAAGGCACATTGCTAAGTATATGGATTTAGTTCTAATAGAGTGCCTTGAAAGTGGAAGGCAAATTAACTGGCATGCATTCATTATCAAGCTACTGGATAGGGTTATCAATGGCTCCAAGGCCCATGCCACCCCCTATGGATTTATTCCTGCTACTGTTCTGTATCGGTGCAAGGTGCCTCTGAAGAGGTGGGAAATGGCCACAAGCAGGGACTACTTTGGCATTAATACTCTGATTGCTTGTGGGTATCTAGTCAATGCCATTCCAAATGAACCTGGTTCATCCAAGAAGACACCTATCAATAGTAAAGTTAGGGCTCTAGTTTAGGAAAGTGAGGCCAAGGATGATTTGATAGCTAGGCTGAAGGCTCGCTTAGCAGAGGTTGAACCTGAGAGGGATGCTCTCAGAAATGAGCTTACCAAGGAAAAGGAGAAGAATGATGGGATTCTTCACAATAAGATGACTCTTCTCCAAGCCCAAAACCAACCCTCTAGCTCCCCCAAGCCTTAGGAATTATAGCCTTTATCTCCTGAACTGATCTAGTATCATCAGTGACCCAGATTAGGGATTTCTCTTTTTATTGCTCATGTTTTGATTATTTTTGCTTTCTGGTTGTGGATTGAGGTAGGAACATATCTTTTATCAATGATATCTACTGCTTTTGCTCTTGTTGACTGTTACTATTTCCTTGATATTTTAAATATGTTTTCATGATTACTTATGTACGTGGTGAAATCAGAGGGCCCGATTTCCAACCATCAAGCTATCTCGGGGGAGGTACCTCAGGACCCCGAAGACATGGGGCAACCTCGGGAAGATATCTTGAGGTCACGATGGTATGAAGTCACAACTTAGACCTCTCCTTCGAGGCTTGTCAAGGTCTGATTCGAGGCTGAGACAAAGGCAAAGGGGTGAAGCTCACAAAGCATGCAGTTGAGTGTGACAGGTCTGGTGTATCCCTGGCCTCTGCTGGGATGTCAAGTCAAGCTGTCACATCTCCATATTTCGAATATTAGTTATATATGTATGCGTTACTAAGTCTCCTCTCCTATATAAAGGGGACTCACCCTTCCTTGTAAATGATGGTTGTTGCTGCCACACTTCTACAAAGTGCAATAATATCTCTCTCTCTCTCTTCTTACAGAAGCTTATTGGTTATCACTGATACTAAGGATACCTCGATATCCTTTGCCTTTAAACGTGTTCTTCATTTTTTATGTGTTCTTCATCGTACAAACTCAATTTCGGTTATAAATAGCTTTATTTGATTATATTCCTAGCTGTTATATTATTCCTGAATATCCCCGACGACCCGAGGTCGACCTCGAAGTCCCATCCGACTGAGCTCACGCCCGGGTAGCAGACCCTTTGGTTTGCCTGTTATCTCGTTTATCTCTCGCCCCATCGCTAAATTTCATAATACTAGCATCATATGCTTTAACAAACTAGCTTGGGAATAGGTCATATATTTTTAGAGTCTCGTTTAACAAATTTAATTTTAGTTACCATTTTCACGGTAAACAGTTTGGCACCCACCGTAGGGCTAAAAAAATAGTGATTATTTTCTTGCTAGTTTCATTACACAAACGCACATCATCTTTCACGTTTTTTCTTGCCCAAGATCCTTTGATTTCAGGTAAAAAATGTCTGGCTCGGTGAACAGAGCTGAGAACGACCACCTCGAAGATCACGGGGAAAATGTAGCTATCCCGGCCGTCGGAGCCCCACGACAGGATCCCGATAACGAACCCGGACCAACACTAGCGGAAGCGGATTCACAGGACGTGCAGCAAGTCAACGAAACTTCTCACACCGAAAGAAGCGTGCAATACAGCGACCGACAGGAAGTTCAAAAAACCCCGGCCCGGGAAGAACAGGAAGTTAGTCTTCACGTTATTTTTTAAATGTTGCAGGCACAACAACTGGCCATTGCTCAGTTACAAAGCCATCCGAGGACTCCCATCACACCAACACCAGAGACAGAGCGCCCCCCCCCCCCCCCCCCGCCTAGCAAATACACAAAAGATCAAATGATATCGGGTCAATGGCTGACCCCACTACAGTGAATATGTTGGAGGACTTTACCAAAAGGATCGAATAGGGCGAAAGAATGATTGCGGCTAATGATAAAAAAGTTGAGACCTACAAATCTTGAGTAAACCATATCCCGGGAGCACCCTCGATCTTAAAAGGTCTGTATTCGAAGAAATTTGTACAGAGGCCGTTCCCCGAGAAAGCGTCCGCGAAGCCCATTCCCAAAAAATTATGGATGCCGGAACTTCCCAAATACAACAGCACCACCGATCCCAACGAGCACGTCGCCGCCTATACCTACGCTGTAAAAGGCAACGATATAAAAAATGACGAAATCAAGTCTGTGTTGCTGAAAAAATTTGGGGAAACACTTTCGAAAGGGGCCATGATGTGGTATCACAACTTGGCCGCCGACTCCATAGATTCATTCGACATGCTAGTAGATTCCTTCGTAAAGGCGCACGTGGGAGGCATCAAGGTAGCAACAAGGAAGTCCGATGTTTTCGAGATCAAAGAAAGAGAGAATAAGATGATGCGAGAATTCGTGTCCCGCTTCCAAATGGAACGAATGGAATTGCCACCCGTCTTCGATGACTGGGCGGTATAGGCTTTCACCTAAGGCCTAAACGAACGAAGTTTAATGGCCTCGAAGAAGCTGAAGTAGAACCTGATCGAATACCCGACCGTGACTTGGTCGGACGTCCACAACCGGTACCAATCAAAGATCAGGGCTGAGGACGACCAACTGGGAGCCCCTTCAGGCTCACTGTACCCGAGCAAACTCAAGGTAAAAGAAGCGAGACCAAACAAATAAAGGTATCAGCCATACTTCGAAGACAAGAAGAACGTCCCAAGACACAACCTACACTACAACGATCGAAGGTAAAGGTAATATCATCAGGGCAAAGGTAATAAAATGACTCGCGCTGCTCGATCAAATCGTGCCCGCCACTCGGGTCATCAACGATTTCAACATGGGTAGTGAAACAACAAAGGGAGAAATCATCCTCCCGGTTACCATGGCCAGCACAACCCAAGATGCCAAGTTCCATGTCATCGAGAGATATATGAAGTATAATGCATTCTTCGGGTGACCCTGGATACACTGCATGAGAGCAGTACCATCCACCCTCCATTAGGTGAGAAAATTCCCGACAAAGGACGGGATCAAGACCGTATACGGAGAACAACACGCAACAAGAGAAATGTTTGTTATACACGATGTAGTGCCAACACTCATGCTTACACACCCAAATGAAACCACGAACAGGCTAGGTCTCGCCCCTGGTCGAACTTGACAAAGCAAAGTGAAAATTTCGCATCGCACCTTCGCTCCCAGGAAGTTATAATAGTCTAAGTCCCAAGACCTCGCCTACGCATGTAACTCTAAGGTACAACCACTCCTTTCCTTATGTTATTTTTTCAAATCCAAGATTAACCCTTGCGCAAACACCCGAATCGGAAGCTGCCCAGACATTATTACTGTTGCAAAACCGCGAAGCCCCAATGACGCATCCGTTGCACTCTTTTCCTTTGACCGAGTTTTTGTCCTAAAAAGAAAGGTCTTAACCGGCAAAGTTTTTAACGAGGCAGTGTCGCAAGCCACAAAGAGGGGAACCCCGCAAGATTTTTGAAACAAGCCCATCAGCAACTAAAAAAGCAAGAAGGCATTCCCCCCAGAAGAGCGGCCCGCTCGCCGTATTTTGAAAAAAACCAGACAAGGTTTCCTGCAAGAAAAACGATGCATCGAAACATCGGTGTGTTCATGCCTCGTCGGCAAAAACGTGTATTATTGTACCAAACAAATCAAAATTACTTTTTGGAGGAGGGAACTCCTTCCCAGATAAAGCAACTACTAGTTCCCCTGAAACATCCCGAAATACGCAGGAACAGGTGCCAACAGTTCAAAACGCCCCAAAACAGCCTCTAGATCGAGGCTACAAGAACGCAATGTCTTTCAGACAGGTCAACTCCGCAAGCGATCAGCCCCGACCCGATATAGGTCAGACCAACACAACAAGGTATATTGCGCTAAAGATCAAATGATGTTTTTCAGCACTCCGTCCTCTCAACGAAGAAATAACAGCACGATCACGGCGGGGATCTCTTTGCCAAGTACATCTCGGAATACTTGGCGACTCAATGCCTGCAATAGGGCACTTACACAACTCCAGTATCGGAACTCCGGGCTCATGAAGCCCCAAAAAATACAGCTCAAGTTCATAAGAAGCGGTCTTCACGCTTAAACAACTTGATGACTCGGAGACTGATGCCATACTACATCGCCGAAAAAACTGTAAGACCTCAACAGGCATGAAAAACTATAAGACCTCAACAGGCATGAAAAACTGTAAGACCTCAACATGCATGACAAACTGTAAGACCTCAATAGGCATGACAAACTGTAAGACCTCAACAGGCATGACAAACTGTAAGACCTCAACAGGCATGAAAATCCCGAAGTTTAGGCTATACGTCGCATTTGTAAGAATCTCGAAAAGGCATACCCTCGATGTGGACGCCTACACTACCACTCGGGATCAAAAAATAGCTACGGCCAAACACATATAACTACGGTCAAAATGGCTGATACAACCAAAATAACGCGGCTCGGGGACGCCCGACCGTCGCTAAACAAAAATCGCAGGCCACTACTTCGAATATATTTTTGGAAAGAACCGGTTAAAACATGCTTCCCTCAACAGGCAAACAACGGGCTATGTACCTTCTGAGGTACCCGAACTATCGGCGATTACGACTTGAAATCGAGGTTCCTCTGGAACCAACGACGGGTCAGGCACAAATCTTTCAAAAATACCTTAATGAGTGGAAAACAAAGCCTAAAAAAATCCCGCGAGAAAAATTAGCGTAAGAGCCATAGTATCTAGCTAAGCAAGCCTACGGGCCATATATCAAAAGGTCTCTACAACCAAAAAGTGTAAGAGCCATTGTCGCCAGCCAAATTGACCACTTGAGAATAAAGTGAGCTCGAATCGTAACTAGATTCAAAGACCAGATCCAAAATAGTTAACTAAACAAGCTTACGGGCCACATACGGAAAGGTCTCAACAACCAAAATCAAGTACAAAGCATTACCCCTTTCGGGAAATCGAAAGGCGCATAAAGGTCGATTACAGCTTGACTCACAAAGCGACTCAAAGATTGGACCTGCAATAAGAACAAAACTAAAGCATGCCTAAGGGCACGGCACAAACGCCATGATCGCCAGCCAAGTGCGCCTCCGGGTCACCTGCTTATAAGGTCATTTCGACCCAAGGCAACGATGACCGCCATCACCCGTCTGTGCGAACAAGAAGGATCGTAAAGGCCAATAACAGCTCGACTCGCAAAGTGACTCGGAGACTGGGTCTAAACAGTTGGACAAAGTGCAGAGATCGCAGCACTCACTCCTAGGAGCCCAGGGCCAGCCCAGTTGATCCCGGACCTATAAAGATCCCACCAAACATCAAAATCGGCCTGGTCAAAGATGAAAACAGAAGGAGATGCAGATGAAGTGAGGCTTCAAAGTATCTTCTTATTTCGCAAAGCATAAGAGGAAAAAGGGGGAGGAGACACACTCTCCATAAACAAAAATGTTTTACGTATATCAAAACAATACAATAGAGTGGCACAATTTGTGATCCGTTTCGAGGAGCTACAGCTCACCGGGCTCGCTCCCCGCACCGTTAGCAAGGAGTGACCACGCATCACGCTCATACGCCCTTGCTCGGTCCAATTCATCAGAAAGAATAAATCCCCTCGCGCCAATCTCCTCAAGTGCTTCCCTTCGGGATCTGCAACAGATGAATTCCTTGATCTTTTTCTCCCGGTCGAGGGCTCGCTTCAGCTCGGCCTAAGCGTCCGCAGCATCCTTCACTCGGACCCCCATCTCACGATCAACGTTGGCTCGACTTTGCATCTCCGTAGCCCAGGTATCAATTACCTCGGCCCTAGTCTTTAAAAGTTCGGATTCCAATTTCTCGATCACATCTGCTTGGATTTTGGCATTATCTCGAGCCAAGCACAGTTGGACTTCTAAGGCAGGAACCTTGGCCAAGGCACTTGCCTCCTCTAAAACTTGAGCTTTCACCTGAGCCGTAAGATCACCGCAAGCCTTCCCAACACGATCGATATCGCCCTTAAGGTACTCCATGGCCTCCGCCTATTTCTGCAGCTGATGTAACAGAGCAAGGCATTAACCTGAAAATGCCAAAGAAAGCGAAGCTTGAGCTGCGTGTAGTTACCTACTCTATCAAATAAATCTCGTAATTCGAGCACTTGTATGCCTCTTATCGCCAATGCAGCAACTCACCCTCCTTCACCTCGCTAAGCAGCCTAAGAGATTCTCCCTCATCCCGAACTTTCTGAAACTTGGCCCCTTGACGGACCAGCTCAGATATCAACCTGTCATAGGCCTGCACGAGAAAAACTCAATGACAAACAAAGGACGCAGAATACAAGAAAATTGCACCTAAACTCACCACGAAGTGAAGACGGCGGACTTCCTCGAAGTCGGAGCATACTCCTGTTGATCCCGACCCTTCAACCCCGGAAGAGCCAGCCTCGGGCAAACTACATCCACTCAAAGGCATCAACGACCTAGAATCAGGTACCCCGGGGGCAGCGGACTCAGAAAATGCCTTCTCCCTGAAGCTACTGGCCTGGTCAGCACCGCTAGAAGCTCCATCACCTCGAAGGGTGGGAAGAGAGGTTAACAACTCCTTCCCCTCTTCGGAAGAACACTGCTCATCCCAAAGAATTGCCCGATACCTGTAAGTGACAGATCCAATATAAGTAGAAAAGAAGAAACTATTGCCTCAAATACATTAAGACCGAGGCAAAGGCAGCATGCGCACATCCCTTAGTATTCTGCTCCCCACCTGACGCGGAGCACAGTTCTCCACCGACTCTCGTAGCAGGACGAGTGGGTCACTAGCCTCCGAAATCAGCCAGGAAAATCAAAGACTTCGCCTGGAATCTATGAAATTGCTACAACAAGGTAAAAACACCATTATTTAACTGACTTCCAATGTAGGCGGAACCTAAAAAAGCACTACAATGCTCCACTCACGTGTGTAATTCCACCCATCGGGGACAATAAAAGCTCCTGGGGATGATGTCGACCGCCCGGGCCTGAATGAACCAACTGGCCCATTCTCGACCCCCTCCTCTTTATCTTCAATAGCAAAAGGCGGGGATGAATGACACTTGAGGGTTAACAGGACCTGGTGATAAAAGGGTCGATACAGCCGGATGAGGTGATCGAGCGTAAATTTGAGTCCGTCCTTCTCCGTGAAGAATCTCATCATCACAGCTACCCGCCAAAACGATGGATGTATCTGCGCCAAAGTAACCCGATACTTCAAACAAAAATCAAGCACGACCCTATAGAGGGGGCCAAATGTAAAAGGATACAGGTATACATTTAAAATTCGTCAAGGGAATCCGTAACTTTCTCTCCCGAAGGAAGCACCTGCAGCGTTACCCCCTCGCTCCATCCACAATATTTTCTTACCATCTCCAAATGCTCCCCTTTTATCAAAGAAATCGTCGTCAGAACGAAATCCCTCAGCTCCCGGGTGCTGGGAACAATACTCTTCGCCCACAGCCATGTCACCCCCAAAGTGGTTTCCATGACTATGTTAATACTAAACAGAGCAAAGAAAGGGCACGCAACAACACTTTTTGCGCCTAAGAAAATGAAGTACCTCATGCCTAAATGAAAATGTGGCTATCTAAAAGTAGCAAAATCTTGCCAAGGAGCTGAAGCCGCCCCACATATATGCAAGAAGCAGCGACGATTCACCTGCCCGAGGCAAACCTTGGGAAGCCAACAGCCTCGACACAAATCGATGGGTTAGTACCCGATCCAGAAAGCATCCTCCAATGAAAAGTCAAAACTCGAAGGGCCATTCAAATTATCTCCATGCTCGAGGAAGCATCCTACACCAGAAAACTCCGGCTCAAAGAAGTCGGGCCTCGGTGAGCTTTAAACGCCGATAACACCAGGCAAGAACTTGGTCTCATGATCCCCTCATCTTTAAAATAGGAATAAACACAGGAAGCTCTGATCGCGAAAGCTCCACGAAGGCCCGAGAAATTGCCCAAATACGAGTAAACTCCTCAGCAAAAGTTAATCCTATGCATTCTAAAAGAGTTATCTACATCAAGATCAATAGGGACCCCCGGGTACCTGAAGATGTCCTTCATTCAGGATAACGTTCCTGAAGGCCCGGAATTCGACGCATTATCCCCGAACAACTCGGAGGACCTCGATAGCCCAGAGCTACCAGATTAATGCAAGATTGGTACGAAGTACAATGATGGGTCGAAGAAGGATCATGCCGATCTGTAGAAGATCGCTCTCACTCAAGCCAGATATCAGTGGCCAATAAATAAGAGAAGGCATTCAAATAGACTCGAAGAGCATGGGAACATACAGAAACTAAACAATGTAAGGATATCAGAAATCAGCAAAATATATTCACATTCATAATTATCGTACAACAGCCCCCGAGGGGTCAATACATACAATTACAAAAGCCCCCGAAGGGTCATTACATACCATTGCTAAGGCATATGGTAGTCTACCCCTACAACGAAGGAGCGGATGAATGTACATATGATGAAACCCGGAGGTCCAGTCCGCTCTTGAGGGTCCATCTCCGGTATCGGCATCCTCGAGCGTCACACCCTCGAGGGTGAACCCTTCGACCCCCACCTCCTCTAGGCTCCTAGCTTAATCCCTCAAGGAATTCCCGCCGGAGGAGATGGAGAAGATGGAAAGGAGAAGACACAGAGGAGGCAGAGAAAAAAGGCATAGCCCGCCAAAACCAAAGTTGGAGATTTGGCGGGCCTCAACCTCAATGACCGAGAGGGCCACCTTATCCATCGAGAAAGAAAGAGCCCTAAGGATGAGGTGCCACACCAGGCCCGGGTAGGAGAGTGAGCAGCAGTGCATAATCTGAACGACTGTCTACTTAAGGAGAAGACCAACTCCCCGTCTATCGCCACCTCGGGCCAACAGAGCAGCAAACACCAATAGGCCAACGGCCCTAGCGGGACAACGCGATGGTGCTCAATACAGGAACGTCCCGGCAAAAGGCCATAGCACAACTGAAGGACACCCCTCCTAATGGTCTTGAGGTTATAAGCCCCAAACATGAGGTTCAAAGATAGAAGAAGGTGGCAAGAAGGAATAAGCAAAGCAGGGCGATAAATACACTGGAATAGGAAAAATACTTCCAAGTTACCCCATTTATAGGGTCAGCAATGTGGTTACCAAGGCTCTAGATAACTGACCGAAGAATGCAATTATTGCATCCTTGAAAAATCAAAGTGACAGCATCACCTTTGTCCTTGAAAAACGGAAGTGGCAGAGTATTGAGCAGAAGTCTATGAGATATGTCATCTATCATAAAAGATGAGGCCACGACACAAATCGCTAAATGCATTAGAACCATGGGGAGTTTGAGGAGTAAATGTTAATAATCGTTTCCCATCACTTCGTTCTGAGAAATGCGGAGACTATCTGTACGCGGTGAAATCGAAGGGCCCGATTTCCTGCCATCAAGTTATCTCGGGGGAGGTACGTCGAGACCCCGAGGACATGGATCCACCTCGGGAAGATATCTCGAGGTCACGATGGTATGAAGTCACAACTTAGACCTCTCCTTTGAGTCTTGTCAAGGTCCAATTCGCGGCCGAGACAAAGGCAAAGGGGGGAAGCTCCCAAAGCACGCAGTTGAGTCTGACAGGACCGGCCTATCCTTGGCCTCTGCTGGGATGTCAAGTCAAGCCATCACATCTCCATATTTTGAATATTAGTTATATATATATATTCGTTACTAAGTCTCATCTCCTATATAAAGGGGACTCACCCTTCCTTGTAAACGACGGTTGTTGCTCCCGCAATTCTACAAAGTGCAATAATGTCTCTCTCTCTCTCTTTTCTTACAGAAGCTCGTTGGTTATCACTACCTTGATATCCTTTGCCTTTAAACGTGTTCTTCATTTTTTATGCGTTATTCATAGTACAAACTCAATTTCGATTATAAATAGCTCCATTTGATTATAGTCCTAGCTATTATATTATGCCCGAATATCCCCCATGACCCGATCTCGACCCCGAGGTCGACCTCGAAGTCCCATCCGATTGAGCTCACGCCGGGGTAGCCGACCCTTTGGTTTACCTGTTATCTCATTTATCTCTTGCCTCATCGCTAAATTTTATAATACTAGCATCATCTGCTTTAACAAACTAGCTCGGGAATAGGTCACATATTTTTAGAGTCCCGTTTAACAAATTTAATTGTAGTTTCACGGTAAACAACTAATAATTAATCCATGATTGCACTTGCAGTTGCCCCAGTAGCCATAAGTTCTTGTTAAAATTTGGGACTCACACTTTGTTTATGCAACTTTTCGATGATGCCAAAAGGGGGAAGAACTATATTGTGCTTCACATATTCTGAATATGTGATGTTTATAACCTAATTAACCTGGTCCTTGATGATAAGTGAATTTTTCTAAACTTTGTATTGATGAATAAGCCGAGTTCATACAGGGTCTAAGTGAGTGAAAAGCACAGAGTTTCTCATCATTAAAAAGGGAAATTTGTTGGCCCAAGTAAATGTGATGTTTCGAAGACTGACAAAAGAACTCAGACGTGGACCAGGTCCATCTAGTGAAGCACAGTAGTGAACAACCCAAACATGTGAGATGCAAGTGAAGAAGATAAATCTAACTTATCATAAGTAATATATCCTGATCATGATCGAAAAGGTTGCATATTGGATAAGGAGAAAGACTACTTACACAAAGAGAACACAGTTTAGGAAAAGGATAGAGTTAGAGTATGAGATCAACTAGAACTCTTCCACCATAAAAGAGTAGCATCTGTATCCTAGTAAATCTCTAATTACTAACTCCTTAAATATCAGTGTTGTTCTCTTATACATGTAATGCACATAAGGAGAAGTTAAACGTGAATTGAGAGCAAAATAGCAAGGCAATTTAAGTGTGGTTCAAGCGTGCAATCCTGAAGCTACTTGAACCTAATAGAAGAACCAGTTCCAAGTGTTTATATTTTATTCTAGTTCAATTGTAGTAGGTGATTTTACATTGTACCTTTCAGCTTTTATAGAAGCAATTGTATTAGGTACTTAGAGTTTTCAAGTTAGAGGTAACTTGAAGTTGTCGCAACAGTTGAGGCTGTATGCCACAATGGGGTTAGAGTTAATCCTAGGTTTACAAAAGAGTTTTTGTAAATGCAGTTTTTGGCTCAGTGATTTCAGTGGAGAGCTTGGAAAAATCCTACTGGAAGGTAGGTCATGTTTTTTTCACCTTTTGAGCCAGGTATTTTCCACGTAAAATCTCTGTGTTCTTTATTTTCTATACTTATTATTCCGCAACACTAGTAGTTGGAACACGTAGAAGAACCAAGTCCTTTTATAATCAAGTTAAGCGAAAATTGGGTACCACACAAATCAGTCTCCCCTCCCCCCCCCCCCCCCCCCCCCCCC
>MU785167.1:18545-47762 GCA_026770625.1 Nicotiana glauca | reverse complement strand
TTACATTTTTTGGTATTTTCTAACTAATTTCATTTTGTATTTTTGTTTCAATTTCTTTCACTTTATTTCCAACAATTAAAACACACACTGATACTTTCTACACAATAATCAGCCAATTTCAATCAAAATTATTTTTTTGTATTTTTATTTTGGAATTAATTGCTTGGGGCAAAAATTACGTGCTCACAATATGACTTGGTAGTGACAAAGAAGTCTGCTGGATAATAGATGAACTGTTAAATGTTTGTTTCCTATTGTGATTTGATGTGTAGCCCAAATTATGGACGCGTGAAAAATCGTTTCATGTCTCCTAATTGGGGAGTGAAGTGCATTTTATGTGGCGGTAATAGTCCAGACTCAGGAACACTAAGTGGCTGTGTAATGTGTATGATGATGGAAGGTACATAGAAATATTAAATTGAGGCGAAGCAGGCGGGTTATCTCCTGCGGAGTATTCTTAAGTGGTATGATTCTTATGTGTATGATAGAAGGTCTCATGTGTAATTGAAGGGTACATGTTGAAATTTGAAATTTCAGATTGCTTAAGAGAGTGGGCTTAACTGTTGTGTGAGTGAATGCTAGATGATTTGTGTTTCCACGAGCTTGTGAAGGATTGAGTTTAGTCTCACTATGGTATTAAGGCAACAATGGAGTATGTGCGTTATGAGTTGTTGGGAGTGTTTTGATCTATGGCTTCAAGCAAAGTTGGGGATTTTGCTATTGATTAGATAATTGTACGGTCATGTGCTATGTTGGTTCCAGTTCAAGGCATGTTGGCGAATCAGTTCTGGTTGCGAAAATTGAGCCGAAGATGGCACGAGTGAAGCAAAATTTTGACAAAGGTTATATGGTGCTTCGTAGATGTGTGAGAATCAGAGGATGTCTTAAGCTATTGTTGGTAAAGAATTCTCGGTGCATGGACCAGGAAGATATTTGTTTGTATTGGAATGAGGTTATATCCTGCGGTATCAGAGTACTAATGAGGCACATGTGTTTATGTTCGTTTGATCAGGTAAATTACAGTTTGAATAAGAAGTAAATGACTCTTGAGAATGGTTTTAATGTGTTCAAGATTCTACATGTAACAATCAGGTGTCTTAAGGTTGTGTATGTGGTTAGAGACTGTGTTTTCATTGGAAAATGTCAAGACTTGTGGTATTTTTATGTTAATTATGGGATCCTATGTATCAGTATCTGGAAAGTAAAGGTAACGAATTTAGATTCGCAGGAAGTTCTTCAGAGTAAAGTATTCTGGAATGTGGTGTTTCTGGGAACATTTGAGAGAGTACTTAGTGGCCTATAGGTCTTAGACAGCGTGGCCTTATGCTTGGGTCTCGTGTGGTAAGCCTAGGTTGAGGCATTGTGGTGCTACAACAAGAGGGAATATCAAGTTGATGATGAATTAGAAGGGAAATTAGATAGATGGAATAGCTTGATAGTAGACTGAATCGGTATGGTAAGGATATGATTAATTCTTCGTATGTGTTCGAGGTAATGAGCCCTTGCAAGTATTTTGCAGCAATGCTCTTGGGTTTTGATGTCTTGCTTAGCTTGGTCGAGTTAGAAGGATTCAGTCCTGGCAGGTCTGATTTGTGCAAAGGGAAATCGGAGAGTTCTTGATAGTTTCTACCGCAGTTTGGAGATGTATATTTTCTATGGGCATGCAGAACATGGGATGTGTAGTGACTTTTCTTCTAGATGGGACTAATGGAAAGTTCTTGACTAGTTTAGTACGTAGATTTCTATGGCTCGAAAGGGAGATAAAAGTTTTTATGTTATCGTTGGATGGTATGGTATATGCGGTATATTGTAGAGGACCCAGATTGGCATGTGCTAGGTTACAGTTCAGTTCTGAAAGGAAGATCATAAAACTCTTAAGCAACGGGTAGCCTCACATAATCAAGGAAATGGTACTGCTAATTGGAAGTGATTTGACAAGAGTAATATGTCTTAGAAAAAAAAGGGTAATATGATTAAACTGATGATACTTCGGTAGTATTGTGACACTTTCTTATTGGATCGACAGGTGGTATTCAGGTTTGCTTGGTGGCACAGGGAAATTTTAGAGTATCTATCATGGAATGATTGGGTATTAAAGGTGTACATGTGTTTGGACGGTGCAATTGGGTATGGATATGTGGAGATGGAAGTTCTCATATACATGCTACGATGTGGTTGTAGATCGTGTGTATCGGCACTGTTTAGCAGCTGTCGGGATTTAGAGGCCTGAATGGATCTTTTTTTGCTTGGTATGTTAGATTTTGGATATGATATTGGGGTGTAGACTGGTTGTGTCAGAGTTGAGTTATTCTAGATTATTGCGCTATGGGCTATGCCGGAAATGCCATGGGTTGAGTCGTGAGGTGCGTTAGATTATGTTCTAGCAGGGTGGTTTATATTTCAAAGACCCAGCGGACGGCTAGGAAGGATTGCTTTTCTTAATTGGGCCTTCGCGATGGATGTTAGTGCAAAGGTTTCTAACATTGATTCAGTTCCGGTGTTGAGGGACTTTTCGGATGCGTTTCTTGTGGCCGGGCGAGATTGTGGATTTCGGTATTTATTTGGTACCAGGTACCGTATCGTACGGCTCCGGCAGGAGTTATAGTAGTGGATGGAGCAGCTTTAGGCTTCTTGGTAATGATTTCGTTGGTAGGCCAATGTGGATACGTGTTTAGCTTAAGTCGGCTTGGTTGGCCCCGAAATTTTATTATTAAGGGATAGGTTGATTCGATCGTTATTGAGCTTGTTAGTGATCTGAGGAGAGCTATGAGTTGCTTTTCGGTGTTGTAAGACGTTATGATTTGTTGGTTATCGGCACATGTAGTGCGGTTCTATTGGGGATTCATAGTGAAATTCGAGCGGGAAGAGTAATTGGGTGTTGCTCGGTAAATGGAGTATTGGTTATGATCTATCGGGTTGTGTGTCGTATGTTATTTGTTTCACCTTGGGAGTAATGAATTGCTTTGGTTACAGACATCAAATTGTGCGTGGCTGTCGATTTTGAGCATAGTGACTTGAGGTGTTTCATGTGTAAAAGTGTTTGGATAGGATCGTGCATTGTAGCGAGGCCACATGGAGATATGACCTTTCGGGGTAGATTCAGGTGTTCTTTTTATATGATGTGAGACGGGGTCTCAGCCTTGTGTTGTGATGGTACTAACGAGCTTGAGGTACAGTTCTTTCGTCTGAGTCATTTTTCATGATTTGAGTATGTTCAGACCGTTCTTATTGGTGCGCGTATTATGCATGTTGTGGCTTAGGACTGTAGAGTGGTGTGTTGGATTTGAGGTGATCGTTGGGTCACTAATAAAATATGAACAAATTTAATTTTATCTTGTTGGAAGGATAATATCGAGGTTCGGCTCGGAATCTGCTGTGGTGTTAGTCAAAAGGGAAGTGGCTTCATGAATGGTTGATCTGAGAAATGGTTATGGTTTATTGCGTGTTTCATTTATCATTGGCAATATATGAAAGTGTTGGAATAAGATCTTAGTTGATAAGAGGTTTTCTACCAGTATTCGGGGGTTGTGGGAAACTGCTGTGAATAGAAGTTATCGTTTCGAGTATTTGGGTTATGTAGTATATCATATGATTGCACCTGAGGTTGCGGGCATGGGTTATTATAGCTGGTTCGGGCTTATTCTGAGTATAGATGTGAGGTTCTGATCTTGTGTGTGATTTCGGAAAGTGCAATGTGGTTCTATGATTTATGGACTAGATGGATTGTGATATTTCAGCTATGTTGTGTTATCGGACCTATGTGAGATAGGGTGATGTGGGATCACCCCCAGATATATGCTTGGTAAGGTCATTCAACTATTGGTTGGCTTCTAGGACAACTTTGGGTACGCTCGAGGACGAGCGTTTGTTTAAGTTGGGGAGGATGTGACGACCTGACCTGTCGTCTTATGAGTTACCGCTACGTTTCCCCCATTTTATGCTTCTTCATGTTTCATTATCGGTATTTGGTGTGTTGGAGTTGATTTGGATTGGTTTTGGAAGAAAATGAGACACTTAGTCACTTTAAGGAAGGTTTGGTTTGGAAAAGTCAACCGGAGGTTGACTTATGAGTTATAAGGCTCGGATGAGATTTTCGATGAATCGGTTAGCTTCGGGGGTTGGGTTGTGACTTAGGAGTGTGATCAGAATTGATTTTTGGAGGTCCGGTGTAGAATTAGGCTTTAATTGGCGAAGTTAGTATTTTGGCGAATTCCGATTGATAGATGAGATTTTGATCCAAGGGTTGAAATGGGATTCTGAGAGTTGCTGTAGCTTCGTTAGGTGATTCTGGATATGTGTGCAAAATTTTAGGTCATTCGGAGGTGCTTTGTTCAAGTTTTTGATCAAGTGCGTAATTCAGAAGTTTTAGAAGAACTTAGGCTTGAATTCGATGTGAATTGATGATTTTTGTGTTGTTGGGTGTGTTTTTATGATTGGAACAAGTTTGAATAATGTTTTAGGACGTATTGGTGTTTTTGGTTGAGGTCCCGGGGGCCTCGGGGTGAGTTCAGATGGTTAAACGGAGAGTTTTGAAATTTTTCATGTTGCTATGTCTGCTGCTTCTGGTATGTTTTCGCTTCTGTGAAATTTAGACCGCAAAAGTGGTATCGCTTATGCGATTGGGGAACCACAGAAGCAGTTTGGACTTGAGTTAGGTTTTCCGCAGAAGCGGAAGTTTGGACCGCAGAAGCGGTCCCATTGGTGCGATTTCTGGGCCCCAGAAGCGGTCGAGGCCTTTAAGTGGAAAACTGCAAAAGCGGTATAATGGCCGCAGAAGCGGTCCCGCATAAGCGGAAACATGACCGCAGAAGCGAGAAGCCTGGGCAGAATATTAAATTAGTCTTCTTCGCGAATTTTTGAAAGGGTATCATATTTCACTTCGGACTTGGAGAGTTTTTGGGTGATTTTGAAGAGGGTTTCAAGGACTTTGATCAGGTATGAATTCTTGGACTTTAAACATGATTTTATGGTGCAAACACATGGATTAGAGCTGAAAACTCAAGGAATTAAGGTACAAAAATGGTGGTTTAGGGCTTGAACCTAAGAGAGCTTAAATTAGGGATTTGAGGGGGTCAAATGAACTCCGATTCTTGTGATTTTGATATGTATAGACTCATGGCGAGATAAGGAACCCGTTGGTGTGAAAATTTTTGAGATTTGAGAAGTGGGCCCAGGGATCGGGTTTTTCTAATTTCGGGATTTGTGCCCGTTATTGATTGATTTTACTTGGGCTTTGTTCCCTTAGAATATTATTATGTATTCGCTCTGATTTTGGTTAGATTCGACGTGCGTGGAGGCCGATTTGAGGAGCAAAGGCGTCGCGAGCTAGATATTTCACCGGTTCGAGGTGAGTAATGATTGTAAATGATATCCTGAGGGTTTGAAACCCCGGATTGCACATCGTAGTGCTATATTGAGGTGACTTGCACGCCGGATAGCGAGCGTGGGGTAGAGCACCATTGGGGATTGTGACTCGGTCTATCCCGATTGATGAATTTACTGCGTATTTGACTGAAATTACTTGTTATCATCATAATTTGGACTGATTTCTATATTTGGGCTTCGTGCCAATTATTTGAACCCTTCAGGGATTGTTGTTGATAATTCCTCATTGATGTAATTATATATTTGAACTCAATCATGTATTTTCCACTGTTTTAAAAACTCAGCCAAGTTATTATGCCTTAAATACTCGAAATGATATTTCCATAAAATGTTTTGGGCTGAGCATCATACTTTATTGTTGCCCAAGTGGCTTATGTGATTTTGTTGACTGAGTAAGGCCAAGGTCCTATATTGTGAGGATACTTATGGATCTGGTTGCACACCTTAGCGGTACTATATTGATATTGAGGCCGAGACCTTGATTGATGCCACGAGGTGGCTTGATATTGCGCTTAGGCTGTAGGAGCCCCTCCGAAGTCTGTACACACCCCTAGTGAGCACCGTCGACGTTAAATGGATCGGGATGCACGCCGCAACGGTACCGGTACTGTTTGATATGTTTACCTTATTTCATTTGTCTGCTATTATATGCCGTTGTGCTTCTTCTTGCAATCTTCACCTGTTGTTCTGGTATTATCTGATAACCGAGTGTGGTGCCTGAGAGGCGGACTTCTGTGCTTATCTGCACTATTTGTTTCTGCATTCATATGCATAACTGTTGAAAAAGTCATTTTCAAAAGAGATTTTAAACTGAGATAAGATATTTATAAAGGTTTTATAGCTCCACTGCTTTCTCTCAAAGGGCTTTTCACTGCTCCCATATAGCAGATGGTTTGCTGTACGTGATTTCTTACTGCTCAGTTGTTATTTACCCGTATTACTCACTGAGTTGGAATACTCACTTTACTCCCTGCACCTCGCATGTAGATGCAGGTATTTGTTCACTTGGTAGCGGGTTTTTGCAGATCAGAGGCAGAGCTATAGGAGTAGCAAGGTGACTGTCTGCGTTCGCAGCACTATTTTTCCTCCATTTTGGTTCATTGATCTGGCTTTGTATATTTTAGGTCTTGTAGTTGAACTTATACTCTGATAGATGCTCGTGACTTGTGACACCCCGGTTTGAGTTTTGTTGGGTTGTAAATTTCGTTAATTAATATCATTAAGTCGTATTTTTGCTGTTCATTTGTGTTTAACTACTTTGAAAGAGGCGATTTCGGTTAGTTGGCTGGCCTTGTCTTCACGAGAGGTGCCATCACGACCAGTGGAGGGTTTTGGGTCATGACAAAACATGGCCTTTTTGACATCTTTCTCTGTGTAGTCCCTTACTAGTTTTAGTTGTGGATCCACTGTTTGATTCTGCATATATCCTTCCTTCTCAATAACTCTTTGTAGAAATCCACAAAGATACTAGCTATGGTCTCTGGATTTGTTTGCATTATACCTTCATTATCCTTTATTTGTACCATTGCTTGTTGAAGCTTTCTATGTTTAATAACAACACAAAAATATCTTGTATTGTCATCCCCCAATTTTATCCATGTTGCTTTGCTTCTTTTGTTGAAGAAACACTTATGACAGATATGAAGATCTTCTAAACTCTTGGAACTTTGCTCTTTCCTACTCTTGTAGTTCCTGGTCCAGTGGATCCCTCTGCAATGGAAGTTGAGCCTTTATTAACTCATCATTTGCCTCTGTAACTACAATTAATATATCCTTGAAATGCTCCAATTTAATTCCTTTAGTGCTTGCTTTAAAAATTTCAGTTTCTTCACTGCTTGTAGCATGGTGCATCCCTCTGTAGATGTTTGCCATACTGTTTCAACTCTGGACAAAAATTCTAGATGGCATGACCATACATTGCAGTAGTCAAAAGGCCTGTTTGGTTTCTTCCTCACCTGAATCTTTTCTATCTTCACTGGGCTGGATCACTAATTCCTTCAAGTTGATATATAGATGTGACGTGAGGCATTATATTCAACCATTCATTATTTACAAAAACCTAATTATTCTTTGAGTATACCCTATTATTACCCTGTTTATCACTCCATGTGTATCTGCTTCCTATTGGTGGAAGCTCAATCAGTTCATAAGAATCTATACATTGATGAAAATCAGTTACCTCAACCATGGTCATTGGATTTCCATCTATCCTGTCATTTATGTTTAATACTGAATTGAAATCCCTCATTACAATCCAAGACATGGTATTCCCCTGATGAATAGCCTCTAAATATTCCCACAGATCCTTCTTGTCTTATTTGTGTTGTAAGCATACACTACAGTCAACAAAAATGCCATACTGATAGAAGTTTGTATCATGTTACAAGTAATTGCCTGAGCATTGCCACTTAAGTAGGTCACTTAAAAGTAATATGGCCTCCATACTACCATAATGCTCCTATTGTAATGATATTCCAAATTGGTGACATAATTCCACCCAATAGATATTCTGTTAGCTATCTCTTTAATTTTGTTTTGCTTAATCTTGGTTTCATCAAATCCTAGTAATCCAATTTTTTCAGTATTGCAAAGGGTATTTATTTCCCTTTGCTTATTAGGCCCCTTATGTTCCGACATAGCAAATTATCCATTCCCTGAGCGAGGAGTTGGAGTGCCTATCTCATTTTCTCTGCCTAATATTTTCTGTTCTCCATTGGTTCTGCCATGTTAAGGGCCCAAAAAGAGTTATGTTCTTGTATCTGTTGAGCTTGCCTTACTGTTTTCTTATTAGTATTCATAGGAGTAACCCAACATGTTTGTCTCTTCTGTGGCTACTAAACTTGCATCCTTTGCATGTTCCAACTACCCATGTACATTCTTTTATCACCTCTTTAGCCTTGTCACTAGGTTCTTGTTTGGAACATTCTTCATCCACCTTATTCTTCCCTTTTTCCTATGTTTTGGTACTACCTTCTATCTATTCTTCCACATGTTTATCTGGTGACTTCGTTGCTGCTTGGTTTTTCCCACAAGCCTCCTCAATGTGTCCATATTTGCTGCAATATTTGTACAATATGGGCTTTCAGTTATACCGGACCTGCTGGTCTACCGGGTTTCCTTTCTCAGACCTAAACATTACCTTCTCAGGCAGTGGTGTGTCAATGGCCACCTCTATAAGTAATTTGGAAAAGTTTCAACCCCAATTTTCTCTCAGTCTGTTGATCTACCATTAACAGTTTGCCAATTGGGCAACCAATCTTACTAAGACCTTTAGGGCTTCAATATTTGAAGTCAAGCCCTGGCAATTTCACCCATATGGGAATTGAGTGCAACTCTTTTCTAGAAAACTCCATATCTACTGTCCAGGATTTCACTATGAACGATTTATTATCAAAGTATAAAACCCTCCCTCTATAACATCATTCTTCCCTACTTCTGAATCAAATCCAACTAATATGATACAATTTTTAGCATGGAAATCTTATTTATTCCATGTTTAGCCCGCATCCTTTGTATGAATCCATTCAGCACAGAAAAGGGGATGTGTCCCAAGAACATAACAAACAACAACATTTTTCCAATACAATATTTGAGTACTAATGTCATCTGTTTCAATTACACAAACATGAACCTCACCATGCATTGCCGGAGCAACATAGTCAAGTTTGAACCCAGCATTTGAGATCTTTGATATATCAAATTTGCCCCAAATTGAGGTTCGCTTTGTCAATTCTTCTTCCACTTTAGCTTCATCTGCACATGACAACTTTCCAGTCCCCCAATTGCAATTTCTGTCACTGTAGCACTCTCCAAATTACTCAATTTCATACTAGGCCCAACTTGATTTCCTTTTGCTTTCACCTGCGTTGCTTGCACCATGGATGCTTGTTCCATTAGAGCTTTCTGAGAGGGGATGTGAGCTATCTTTCCTGCCATGGATGGTGTATGTGTTAACCTACGTCGAGAGAGTATCGGATCGTGCGCCTCTCATATTCCGCCCCTCTATTCTTAACATATCCACCTATTTGTTTGGTCAGGATTTTATTATTTAAATATAATTTAGTTTTTTTTACCCTGCAATATATATATATATTCAAATCTCGATGAAAATACAATAGAGTTATAAAAGGTTCAAGAATAGCAGAAAAATACAAATCCACCAAAGCAATTCATCTTAATGTCACGTCCTTAGTCGTTAACCAAGTACACGTGCGACACTTGACAACTCGCTCACGATCTTGCACAATCTACTCACGTTCTTGCTATACCAAATCGGTCTTACTATACTCAAGATCGCTAAGGGAATGAAAGTTAAGAATATAAGAGTATCTAAAGGAAGCTTTTGCCTATCTTGGCACCATACAAATGGAGCATGGTGGCAGCAAGAAAAGTTGGGCAAATATAGTTAAAGAGGATGGTGAGTTACAAAGTGATGGCACACTATCAGACTTAGAAGATGCACTAAGTAGAGGGGTCAAGTTTGGTAGCAAGGTTGGGACCACGGAGGGTAGCCAAATAGGAGGGGAAGAATAGACCCAATGCTTGAGAAGCTGCTACACTTGGTTGATTCATGGGCGATTTAGGCCAAAATCAAGGAGAGGCATCCGATAGGTAGAGGCTCGATGCCATCTGATAGGTTTTCAATATCTTTGCCTTGTGTTTTGATGATCTAACAAACTTAATATCAAGAAACAGTTAGGGAACATGACTCACTTGGATTTCGCTGCAACTAACAGATTCGAGCCAAATGTTAACTTGCTATAGCTTCAGGAGGTAGGAACCCAGACAAGGACCTGATACTCTTGAGGGTTCCTTACGACAGTACAAAGTCAATTGGATACTGTGAGCACGTAATTTTTGCCCTTTATGAATTACTCCCATACTTTCAAAACAAAATAATTTATGTTCATTATTTGCAATTTTGTGAATTTTGTGGCATTTCTTGTTATGCATTTGTCTGTGCATTTTTATTTTTGTTTAATTAATGAAAAATAAAAAAAATATATGCATTTGCATTTAGGGTCTTGTTTTATATTTTTAGGTTAATTAGTTAATCAACTGTGGCAAATATGAAAGAAAATAACAAAAAAATAATAAATAATAGTTTATTTTGCATTATTACCTTTTAATGTTGAATTTTATAGTTTTCTTTAATTTAGACTTCGTCAATTTTGGTAATGAAATTAGTGTTAACTTGCTATAGCTTCAGGAGGTAGGAACCCAGACAAGGACCTGATACTCTTGAGGGTTCCTTACGGCAGTACAAAGTCAATTGGATACTGTGAGCACGTAATTTTTGCCCTTTATGAATTACTCCCATACTTTCAAAATAAAATAATTTATGTTCATTATTTGCAATTTTGTGAATTTTGTGGCATTTCTTGTTATGTATTTGTCTGTGCATTTTTATTTTTATTTAATTAATGAAAAATAAAAAAAATATATGCATTTGCATTTAGGGTCTTGTTTTATATTTTTAGGTTAATTAGTTAATCAACTGTGGCAAATATGAAAGAAAATAACAAAAAAATAATAAATAATAGTTTATTTTGCATTATTGCCTTTTAATGTTGAATTTTATAGTTTTCTTTAATTTAGACTTCGCCAATTTTGGTAATGAAATTAGTGTTAATTTTGTTTTAAGAATTAAAGCAGGTTTTGTTTTTGTATTTAAATCTGAAAAAATAAAAAAAAAGAAGGAAAAAAAAAAAGAAAATAACAAGAAAAATGGTTGATTAATTAGTTGGGCTAGTCTTTGAATTAATTGCCAGGCCCAGACTTTGCACATTGAATCGGGTAAAACTCATTCCAACACGCCCAAAACCCGCCCCAACCCGGTCTAGTCTCAGCCTTAAACCAAATGACCCCGTTTTGGTTCCTCCCCCCTCCATCTAAACCGTTAGATCATAGAGATCCAACGGACTGGAACTAACCTACCCAGCCCCTTATAATTGTCCTAACACGCCCTAACCCCCTCAGACCACCCCATTCCATTCAACTTCCCTTCCCCGTCTCTGAGAATAAAAACAAGAACCCTAGCCACCGCCTAAATTCCCAAGCCACCACCGGCTGCGGCAGAGCTCCAATCACATCCAACTCGACAACACATGACCTCTAGAGTCCCTTCATCCCAAATCCCTAATTCATTCCCCTCAAATTGGGATGTAACTTCTCGAATCCTAAATTTAGGGTTCAAGCCTTGAAAACCAAAGTCAAAATCCTTTTCATGCAAAGGTACCTCCGCAGCGTCTATGAATGTTCAAGGCCGGCTGGGCCATAAAACGATGGTATTCACCTGTTCTTGACGGAGGACAGATGATTAATATGTTCAGTCAAGGTCAAGCCTAATTCAGTGAGTACCTTCATTTTCTTTTGGTTATTATTCTTTTTTTTAGTTCCTGCTCCTCTCTTCTTCATCTCTTTCTGTCTGATTACACGATCCAAAATCTGGATAAGTTTTAGGTTGGATTGATTATTTCCCGTTTTGTTTCTCTTAACCTTTCTTTTCCGAGATTTGCTCTACAAGTTTTTGCCTGGCCTGTTTAAAATTCGTTCGCTAAATGATGAGTTAAGTTCTGTGTTAATTTTGTTTGTTTTGCGGTTTAAATTTAGCACTTTAATTAATTGGGTTTGGTGAAATTGAATTCGTTTCATTTGTTCATTCCAAAGAAATTCGGATTGATTTTGAGCCCAGGCCTGGTTTGACTATTGGGGCGTTTGACCCATGACCCATTTAGCAGTAATAACAAGGGTATGGAGGAGGGGAGGGGGAAGTTTATGTAATTAACATGAGGAATCTTTTGGTAACTGTTTAAGAAGCTTCTAGAAAGCTGAGAGTAGGCTAGCTTGGTTAACAAGCAAGAAATTGAGGGACACCTAAGCTAAAATGAGAATTGAAAAAGGGTCTAAGTGCAAAAATGAATTGTCTAGGCTGCCCTACTTTTCTTGCCTATAAAGGCATCATATCTTTCCATTCAAAGCAGAGCTGGAGAGATAAAAATCTAGAATTTCTGAAACGTCTCACACAAAAAAAACACAAGAACTTTACTTTTCCATTGAGGAATTTCCTATAATCCCAAAGGTTCTCACTTCTAAAATAATTCCTGAATAATAGGGGTTGAAATGATTTGAATTTTGGTTGGTATTTAAGTGCTTGGGTTCAGGTTTTGGTTATGTTCTGATTACTGGACTTTATTTGATACTGTTGTTGGTTCAAATTGGGTTTTAAGTTGGTTTTCCTTGGTTATTTCTGGGTTGATTTTGCTGCTGAACGCTGTTCCTGCTATTATTCTACTACTGATCCTTCATTTTTTGTGCTATTTTTTTAATTTCCAATTACATTTTATATTCCACCTCATGTGAAGTTTGTCTTGATGAATAAAGATGGAATTCTAAGCTCAGACATGTTTTTTTAGCCCTCTATTGCGAGTTTAGTTGTACCACTTTGTATTTATATTTTTTTTTAGCATAGCATTGCTCTTTTGTAGTTAGTTCTAGCATGGGTTAATGTGTTGCTAACCCCAGCTTTATTTGGTTTTATTTTTCAAGGTTTAAGCTCAATATAGCTAAATAGATATTCTGCGAGCTACCTCCCTCTGTGCTGTTTTTCTTTTTAACTTGAGTAGTTCATTTTTGCTCTATGTCGTGGTATGTCAATCAATGATATACTATGAGCATTGGAGACTCACTTTAAAGCTGCAAGTAGGGCCTTGTTTCCCTTTGTTAAGCTCAGTGGTACTGATTTATCCTTCATGAGTTTAGATAGTTGCATTGTTGTCATCTTCGTTTGCTTGGTAGCATTATTAGCATAATTGGTTGAAGAGCTCTATGAGAGCTATGCTTATCAATTTGGTTTAAGGCTTGCTAGTTCTCTGATTGCTTGAAGTCTAAGGGAGTTTGGAGGTTTTCTAATTAGCAAATCAAGTTTCCTGAAGACCTTATGGTGAGCTAAAAATGAGAACAAGGTGTGATTCTTCATTAAATACAGCTGAATATGCTGTTTAAATAGTGGAACAGTCCATGTCATTTCAAAGTCGAGCTATGTATTGATTTTCTCATCTGTTTGTGAGCATATCTAATTTTAAGGTTGAGGTCTGGGTTCACGTTTGTTGCTGGACACTTCTGAAGCCAGGAAATTATGAAAGACTAATTGTAGGATAGTATGGATTTTTTCATGTGTTTCAAAAGTTCATTATCATGCTTGAAATGTTAATTAAGCTTAAAGTCAGGGTATCATGTGAGTGTGGTCAAATTTGACATACGATTTGAATTTGTGCTATTCTACTGTTAATTGGATTTTCAGCAGCTAGTCATTATTAACCGGGATTCCTTGGTAGTTTGAAGATAATTTCCCAGATTCATTGAGTTCTATTTCAAATTTCGACATTTTCAAATTGGGTTGCTATTGAGGTTTGGCCCAAACCTTTTTTTTAAAACAATTTGTTGGCTTTTATCCACCATATGCTATTGGGCTTCCCTTGATTTGGGGTTCATATTGAACCCAGGTTCGAAATGGAAATTGGACTCGCGTCAATGCTGAATTTAGTTATGCTATTTGTATTCTACCTTGAGTTGGGTTGTAATGTGTGGCCCAATAGTTCGTTTGGGGTGCTGAATTGAAACCCATTCGCTTTAAATAATTAACAATCTCTTGTAAGGCATTCAGAGATACTTTAATTAGTTTAGAGACCTTTTAAGAAGAATAATTTGAATTGTGCCATGCCAAAAAAAATGACAATCACACGACCCTCGTTTTAATTAACTTTATTGTAAAATCTTTAGAATTCGAGGCATGCCATCTAGCAAATTTCCATGGCCCTCGCAAAATTAAAGACGCGTAGTTGCTTTTAGGCGCGTTATTTTAATAATGTACCTTCCTAAACTCAGGTGTGTATTTCATGTGACCTAAATCCAAGTCCTTATAACGTTGAATAAAATGTGTTTCGGATTACGGGTGCATATCATGTGACGTGATCCAAAGACATATTTTAGACGACGTCAAATCTTGTTTAAAAATGAATAAGAGCGGTTAAAAGTTAAATCGCACATAGGTTCAAAATGCTTTAAAATCATATAATTAAGTCAATTATAACAGTTGAGCGACCGTGCTAGAACCACGAAACTTGAGAATGCCTAATACCTTCTTCCAGGTTAACAGAATTCCTTACTCAGATTTCTGGTTCGCGGACTGTTAAATAGAGCCAATCTTTTTCTCGATTCGGGATTTAAACTAGTGACTTGGGACACTATTAATTATCGCAAGTGGCGACTCTGAATCTTTTAATATAAATAAATCCCGTTTCGGTTATCCTTTAATTGGAAAAACTCCCTTAACTACGCCCTCGCGGGGGTATAGTGCAAAAAGGAGGTGTGACAGACACAACTTGAAATGAAGATTATGCCGCACGGCACTATTTCCAGCATCCACTCATTCTCTGATCAACTAAAGTACAATGATTCAAGTTACTCAACTCAAGACAATTTGGGCAGTGTGCACAAGTACCAGATCAAGAACCTGATCCCTTGGTGCTCCCCTAACAGAAGTACAAGTCAACTATACAGCTGGATTACAACTGCAGAAAGTGACTGTCTTCAACTCTACAAAGAGTAACACAACAGGGACCTGATCCCTTAGAGTTCTCTAACAGAAGTACAAGTCAACTACACAGCTGGAACACAACTGAGTGACTGTCCGCAATTGTACAAAGAGGAACACAACAGGGACCTGGTCCCTTAGGGTTCTCTAATATAAGTACAAAGTCAACTACAACTGGAAAGCAACTATAGAAAGTGACTCCCTGCAACATTACAATAGACAGAGCAACAGATAGTGAAGCAGTCACTTTCCATTGAGATTGGACATCACCATTGTGAATTCACATT
This sequence comes from Nicotiana glauca, assembly GCA_026770625.1. NCBI lineage: Eukaryota > Viridiplantae > Streptophyta > Magnoliopsida > Solanales > Solanaceae > Nicotiana > Nicotiana glauca. The sequence goes on along the minus strand of MU785167.1, from coordinate 32,495 downwards.
ACTAAGGTAATGTCTTGTGTAGTATAAAACTCATGCAAGGCATAAGATTCTGGTTTAATGCTTACAAATTCAGAAAAGAAAAATATTCTCTCAAGCTTTCAAGAACCTCTCTCAAGAACAAAGCTGCTGCAACCTCAAGGACCTAATCCAAGATTGAAGATATCTTAAGTGCTTAGGTTTGTAGAGTCTTTGTAATTTGTTCTTAATTGTAACTCCTATCCATCTTTCTTTGAAGCGTTGATTAGGTTGAGTCATATGAAAAAACCTTTGTAACCGTAGTAGGGCAAAGTGTCTTGTGGTGGAAACATCACAACTTAGTTAAAGCCTTTGTAACCGTAGTGTGAAAAATTGGCTTGTAGTGGAAATACCACAAGTTAGTCAAATTCTTTGTAACTAGGATAGTTATAGAGTGGCTTTTGATGAGAGCATCACAACATAGTTGAAGTCTTTATAATAGGGTTATTGTAAAGTGGCTTGTAATAGGGAGATTGCAAGTTAGTGAAGTTAAAAGCCTACAGGTGTAGGTCGTGGTTTTTTGATCCCCTTGTGTGGGATTTTTCCACGTAAAAATCCTGGGCCTTATTTACATTCATCTTTACTAGCACTCACTGCAGAACACGATAAAGGACCAGGTACTTTACCATTTGGTGGACTCACACAAACTTAGCATTGTACAAAATTGATATAGGACCATATCGCTATACAGTTTGGTTCATCAGTACTTTTAGAGGAAACACATAGAGAACCCGGTTCTCTATACAGTCTGGTGGACGCACATTCTATAACAAGTGGTATCAAAGCAGGTTCTTCCTATTAGGCTAACACCTAGGAAGGATCCCCGTGGCTACTCCACCAACTCTTGAAAGGAGAAAACCAAAGAAGGAAAAGCACCGGGTACATAAAGCTGCTAATAATGATTCGAGTGAGGAAGACAGTTACATGGCTTACTTAACCAAAAGGTTTCAGAAGATGGTCAAAAGAAATAGAGAAGTGCTAAAAAGGGACAGCTCTAACAGATCAAAGAACAATGATCTTTGCTACAAGTGCAGAAACGGTGGACACTTCATGAAACATTATCCTCTCTTGAAGGAAGAATTCTCCAAGAACTTCAAGAGAAACAGATCTTCAAAATATGAGTCAATCTTTGCACTCATGGACAAATCTGATGATGATGAGGACAAGGAGGAAGATGAGGTAAGTTTTCTTGATGTTCAAAGAAATTTGAAAACTTACTCTAAGAAAAAATTGATGTCCTTGGAAAATATGTTGATTGATTCCTTTCACAGCCTCATTAACGAGAAGAATTCTTTAATAGAAGAAATTGGTGGCATTGAACAAGAGAGAGATTATATGTGAGTTTCCATTGTAGAGTTAGAGGAAACCATTGAGAGTATGAAGAAATAAAAAGAGGTTTTAACTGAGAGTAATGCTAACATTGATCACGAGAGAGATCACCTATTGGCGGTAGTTGTAAACTTAAAGGGAAAAATTGGGGAAAAATGAGAAGTAGGCCTAAGAATTCTCAAAAGGGAAAGGAATTTGCAAGTGAGGCACTTATTAAGAATGAAAGTGAGTTGAATTCAGTGAAGTCTAGTATGTGTGCTGAGCTTGAGAGAAACAAACAACTTCAGGAAGAACTAGGAAGAGTGAAAAGTGATCTTGAAAAATCACTTAAGTAGACCTGGTCCTCTGGTGCTATCACTGCCTTGTACACAAACAATGGGGGAAATAGGCAGGGAATCGGGTTCCAAAGGAAAAAGATTCCCTACAACCCTTATAGCAAGTACATTACTGTATCTGACAATTGGCTTTGCACTCACTGTGGCAAGACTGGACACTTTAAAGAAAATTGTAAAGTCAAAATTCAGTCGTTGCAGAAAAATAAGGTTTTTGCTGAAAAAGTAACTACTGCTACGGAACCTGGTCCTTCACGTAAAAAATGTATAATGCCTGCTTGGATCAAAAGAGCCCTCGTTCACTCCTTTTCTCATTGCAAGGACTCTTGTAAAGTTAAAATTCAATCGTTGCAGAACAATAAAGTTTTTGTTGAAAAGAGGCATATTGATGAGAAACCTGGTTCCCAGAAAAGAAAATATCTTTTACCTGCATGGGCAAAAAGAAGTCTGATATGCCCATTCTATCATTACAAGGGACCCAAACTCGTTTGCGTTCCTAAGTCTAACTCCTGATTTTCTTGTGCAGGGAACAGTGAAAGGAAGCAGCCTATAATGGTACATGGATAGCGTCTGCTTAGAGCATATGACTGGAAGTACAAATGATCTCCTTTCACTTAAGGCCCTGCAAGGAGAGAGTGTACCCCTTTGGAAATAGCTAAAAGGGGTACACTCTAGGAGTAGAAAGTATTGGGATGTCACTCACTCAGTCAACTGAAAACGTGTACTCTATCAATGACCTAAAGTAAAGTATCTTGAGTGTTTCTCAACTATGTGACAAGGGAAATAAAGTGGAATTCTTGTCCAAGATATGCACAGTCGCAAATCTTGTGACAAGTGAGGTGGTGTTTTGTGGCCAAAAGATACAAGAATATCTACACTGTTGAATCTAACATGCCTAAGTGTCATTAATGATGATGCTGCATTATAGTGAAGATGACTGGGCATGTGAATTTCTACTTGTTGAACAAGTTGGTTATGGAGGACCTGGTTCATGGGTTGAAGCAGCCAACACTGCTTGCTACTTGATTAAAAAATGCATGATCAGTCCCTCCTAAAGAAGTTTCTCTATGAACTGCTCAATGGGAGAAAAGTCAAGTTGACCTACCCAAAAGCCTTTGGATGCAAATGTTTTGTTCTCAACAATGATGGAAAAAAGGGTCATAAAACCAAGCAGATGAAGATGGAGAATTCACAAATTCTCCTGGTAAAGCTATAGCTATTGCAAATTAGAAGACTGATTTGATGAGTCAAGTCAAGCAGAAGGATGAAGGAGATGCGGTAGAATCTCCAAAATGGCACAGAGGAACCTGGTCCCTCGATGATTGGCTATGTTAAGAAGGAAAGGTACAATGCTAAAAAGTGATTTTCGGTGAAATCTAAGTCAAATATATACTGTTACAGGTATACACATATGGTAGTTTCAGGACAAAATCAAGTAAGAGTGACTTTGCACTTCTAGGAGTCTTTGCTCAAAAGTTTCAAAATCCGTCAAGGAACCTGGTTCCTGTGACTCAGGTTAGTAGTCTCTTCATTTCTTATATGCTTTTTTAGCTACTGAAGTGACATGTCATTAATTTGTTTCTGCCTTTCTCCTGCCTATCTTCCTACCTTTTAAAGTCCAAAATGTTAAACCTTTTCTGAACTGACCCGCTACCCCAAAAGGGAACTTCTCTATCTTACACCCAAATAAAATCTATTATTTTTCTTCAAAACCAAAATCAACCTTGTCTCAAAATAATCCTTCTTTTCAAATATTCCAGGAGTGAACCAACTCTCTCACTTTCCAAAAAAAATCCTAACTCCATCAGAATCAAAACCCAAAGAAATTTTTGGTAGATTTCAATGAAAGATTAACTTAAAAGAAACATGGTAGATCTAATATTCTAGAGTGTGAGGCAGAAGATGTAGTTGGATTTGTGGAGGTCTTGAAGGATGGAGAAATTGGTAAATGTGAGGACTAAATGAGGGACCTGATCCCCCAAGTCATTCTCATGAAGTCAATTTTAATGATGATGTCTTTTTCTTTGTGTTCTGTGTTTAAATGAACTTCCGTTCAAGTAAAGAGGATTGAGAAAAGTGGGTTGATTGATGATGAAGTGGTATGACCTGCTAATGTGGTAACTGTGGAAAAGAAAGAATGAAGTAAAAAGAATCCCCATTAGGGAGAAAGAATTAAAATTAAAAAAAATAGAGAAAAGAAAGTTGGTTGAGAAAGATGCAGCAGATAATAAGGGTAAACAAATTGAGAAGAAGAAGAGGGAGACATGGCTGCTCAGGAATAGAAAGGGTAGTGTAAGGGAGGAACCTGGATCCTTACAGAAGCAAAAGGTTGAGCCATTAGGTTTGGAGGGAGAAGACATTGAAGTCTCAAAAGGTACTATAAGGCAGAGTGTTGACTCTGATATTGCTAAAAAATGGAGAAACTTCTCGATATTGTTGAGTTACAAAATTTGGAATCACCTCTTTGTTCCTACAAGTCCCAATGTTTCTGAAGAAGAAGTAAACACTTCTATGTTTTATGTGATACTATGATGCTATATGTGTGTGGGACTGAGTCTGATCTTGATGAGACGAAGCTTAGGGAGATTCTTAGTGATCTTATTGATGGCTCAACATACTCAGATAGGTTGAGAACCTGGTCCTCGAGGACCCTTGGCAGAATAGAATGCTAAGTTGAAGGGTGAGAATGAAAGATTGAGGAAACAGGTGGAGAAGCTAAGAGAGAAAATCATCATTGATTAAAAGAGAGTAAATGAGTGAATGGACAGACTCATCACGGCCTTAGCCCCTTACTTTTCCTCCTGCCCAGTCATCCATGTCTTTCACTCCTTCCAAATTCTCTTGAATTCTTATCCTCTTTTGATCCTTATATTTGATGACATTGGTACTTTAATGGTTTAAATTGTCATATTATGTATTGATGAAGCTACTATGCTTTTATTATAATTACTCCACTATGGGCAATCATTATATTTTGTGCACTGATATTCATTTGTTATTCTTGTTATTTGTTTATGTTGTGTTTCCCAAGTGGCCTGAGTTAATATTGTTGAACTTCTTTTTGGTGGTACTTCTTCTGTTATTCTTTTCGATGATGCCAAAAGGGGAAAGTAATATACATGTACACATGGGGGAGGAAAATAATTGAATTGATACGTGTGTTGTGCATGAAAGATATATGTGCTTCGCAGGGGGAACATTGTTGATGGTTGTGCTTTGCAGGGGGAGTGTGCTGATAGTATGTTGATTATAGGTCTGATCCGTAGAGAAACATATGAGGAATCTGGTTTTCAAGAGGAACAATAGGTTTTTTCATGATTAAAAAGGGGAAAATTGTTCTAAGTTACTTTATGTCATGATTTGATGATGACCAACGTTCTCAACATACTGGGTACGGACCGAATGTGATCAATGGAGATAAGGAACCTGATTCTCTGGGGGAATAATTCTGGGTTTGTCATTCATCAAAAAGGGGGAAGTTGATAAGCTATGGTACTTTGAGTTTTGATGATTTGCCAAACAGCCTTGAGAAACCAGTTGTGATCAATTCCTTAGGTTCGGTTCTCATGAGGAATATGGCTGATTCGTAGGGGAACAATGTGGAGATCTGGTTCTTAGGGGAAATATCAATTCTAAGTTTGTCGTCAACAAATAGGGGGAAATTGATAGGTTTTCAATATCTTTGCCTTCTGTTTTGATGATCTAATAAACTTAATGTCAAGAACCAGATAGGTAACATGACTCACTTGGATTTCACTGCAACTAACAGATTCGAGCCAAATGTGAACTTGCTATAGCTTCAGGAGATAGGGACCCAGACAAGGACCTGATACTCTTGTGGGTTCCTCACGGTAGTACAAAGTCAATTGGACACAGCTGGAAATAAAGATTCTGCCGCACTGCACTGTTTCCACCGGCCACTCATTTTCTGATCAACTAAAGTACAATGATTCAAGTTACTCAACTCAAGACAATCTGAGCAGTGTGCACAAGTACCAGATCAAGAACCTGATCCCTTGGTGATCCCTTAACAGAAGTACATGTCAACTATACAACTGGATTGCAACGACAGAAAGTGACTGTCTGCAACTGTACAAAGAGGAACACAACAGGGACCTGATCCCTTAGAGTTCTCTAACAGAAGTACAAGTCAACTATACAGCTGGAACACTATTGAGTGACTGTCCGTAATTGTACAAAGAGGAACACAATAGGGACTTGGTCCTTTAGTGTTCTCTGATAGAAGTATAAAGCCAACTACAGCTAGAAAGCAACTGCAGAAAGTGACTCCCTGCAACAGTATAACAGACAGCAACAGACAGTGCAACAGTCACTTTCCATTGAGAATGGACATCACCATTGTGAATTGACATTACTAAGGTAATGTCTTGTGTAGTATAAAACTCATGCAAGGCACAAGATTCTGGTTCAATGCTTGCAAATTCAGAAAATAAAAATATTCTCTCAAGTGCTCAAGAACCTCTCTCAAGAACAAAGCTGCTGCAACCTCAAGGACCTGATCCAAGATCGAAGATGTCTTAAGTCCTTAGGTTTGTAGAGTTTTTGTAATTTGTTCTTCATTGTATCTCCTATCCAGCTTTCTTTGAAGCGTTGATTAGGTTGAGTCATATGAAAAAACCTTTGTAACCGTAGTGTGATAAAGTAGCTTGTGGTGAAAATATCACAAATTAGTCAAAGCCTTTGTAACCGTAGTGTGACAAAGTGACTTGTAGTGGAAATACCACAAGTTAGTCAAATTCTTTGTAACTAGGATAGTTATAGAGTGGCTTGTGATGAGAGCATCACAAGTTTGTTAAAGTCTTTACAATATAGTTATTGTAAAGTGGCTTGTAATAGGGAGATTGCAAGTTAGTGAAGTTAAAAGCCTACAGGTGTAGGTCGTAATTTTTTGATCCCCTTGTGTGGGATTTTTTCACGTAAAAATCACCGGCCTTATTTACATTCAGCTTCACTAGCAGTCACTGCAGAACCCGATAAAGGACCAGGTACTCTTCCATTTGTTGGACTCACACAAACTTAGCACTGTACAAACTGATATAGGACCAAATCGCTATGCAGTTTGGTTCATCAATACTTTTAGAGGACACACATAGAGAACTGGGTTCTCTATACAGTCTGGTGGACGTACAGTCTATAACACCATCATTGCTAGCCATCCAAAGTACAAACGGAGAAGAAGAAAGGTGACCATTACCTTGTAATATGGGAAGGCGAACCACTGTATAGGGCATCATGGCTAATGGACAATGATCTCCAGCAACACTGTCTTCCGATGAAGTCCATAAATATCTAGATCTTTCCCAAAGAAATTCTTTATAGTTCTAGAATATTCCACCAAAAGCTAGTACCTAACTTATGTAATCATTCTATATGGCAAAATATATGTCAAATGGTACCTACAAGGCATGATGATGTGGCGGACGATAACATTAGGCTCAAACTGCCATCAACCCTTATAATACAGTTTAATAGTGTACGTATCTTAATCTTCGTCTTTGATTTATTGTGAGAAAATGAAAAAGGAATTTATTAACTGATGATTGCGTGCATTTGTTTCCAATATAGCTGTATCACTGAAGACTACAATTATTGTAGTATATGTCAAACTAGGCTATTCATGAATACTTTTTATTTGTATATTTCACTCCACTTTCGAGTCTTTAACCTGAACAAGAAAAACATAACCTACAAGGAAACAAATAAAAATCCTATACACCAGAGTAAACTAATTAGGATACCAAATACAAAACTTCACTAAGCCCTCTTAAAAATAATAAAAAGATTTTGTGAAGCTTGAAAAAGGGTTTTAATTAAAAAGTGACAAAAATTGTGTTCAAAAGGAAATAACTCAGAGTCGCCACCTGACATTTGATTTTGGTGTGTCAGGTCACTGTTTTTCTACAAATAATTTTTCCTTTTAAAACACCTTGGACTCTAAAACCAAGTCTGCACTATAGATTCAGGTAAGGGGGTCCATTTGATTCGGGTAGAAGGTGTTAGGCACTCCCTAAGTCCCGTAACTAGTACGGTTGCACACTCGGTCTAGTTGGCTTTTAAGATATTCAAGTTGAGGTAAAAATAACACAAAAAAGGAAAAATAAACACACATGCGGCTTGAGGTCGTCACCACCTAAATGAAAGAAAAAGAAAAATAAAAATAAAATAAAAAAATTACAAGTTTCTATTTCGGTCTCTGAATACAAATGCTACGGGGCATACCCCAGATAAAAATATATATAAATCCTTCGGGGTATTTCGCGGATAAATTTAACTAAGGAACGACCTCTCGCCTCGAAGCTAACAAAAGCCTAAAGCTTGCCTACCCAAATGTTAACGGTCTAAGCATACTCCTAACGATCCAAACACACAGCAGGCATGAATCAATAACTCAAAGAATTATATTTCAAATTGAAGTATGATTGAAATTATCCTCCCGCCGGCATGAAAGCTCATTTTATTTTATACTTTCTTCTTTTTAATTTCTAATCCCACTCAAAATTCCAAGGACTTAAACTTATCTGCTTGTTCAAAATCTCACGCTTACTATTACATAACTCATTTATCTACTTATGTATCTAATTAAAATGAGAAGATCCTACTGTGTAAACTAAAAAACAAGCAGAATCTCATTCAATATGAAACTACGCAAGGAAGAACAACCAAGCAGGATTTCATTCGATGTGAAACTACACAAAAAAGAACACTGAAAATTAATTAAGAACAAGGTTTGGAAATGGACCTTAGATATATTTTTTTCCAAATGAGATCTGAAAACGCTTAACGAAACTCGATGGAATCGCGACAAAATTCAACAACAGACCTCAAATCGGCACCTTGGACGGAAAACACCCTCGAGCTGGTTTAGAGTAAGTTTTTTTTGTAGCTGGTTTTGTTTGTTTGTCCTTGTAGAGTGACAAGAATGGTCAGTCGGATCTCTTGGTGGTGCGGTTCATCGGATCTGGTAGATTATAGTGGTGGCTGGATGCTTGGTGGAAAGATGATTGTTGTTCTAGGGTGGTCGACTGTGTTGCTGGTGAGGGAGATGGGTTTCACGATGGCTGGTTGTGGCTGTTGGTGTGCCTAGCTCGTCGAAAATGGCAGAGGTCGTTGAAAGGGCTGTTGGTGTTCGGCGGCTTCTATGGTGGTGAAAGTGGATTTCCGGCGAGTTTTGGCTAAAGGGTCTGGCGGCTGAAGGGTCATTCTCTCGTTTGTGTGGTTGTGTGTGAGAGGTGAAGCAGCATCAGCGCTGCTTGTTGTCTAACGACGAGAGACGGGGGGTGAAGAGGAATGGGCAGCTGGTTTCTGGCGGTTAAAGCTGGCGGCAGTGGCGGCTGTCTTGGTTAGGGTTCAACTGTGTAGGGTTTTTGGTCCTCCATTGTTGTCTTTAAGAAGATGAAGTCTAGGTTTGGTTTTGCTTTTCAAAAATCTGATGGGGTTGTGGGCTAAGGGTAATTTGGGCAAAAAATTGGACCTTTCAAGATACAAGATTGGTCCAAGATTTATTCTTCTTTTCTAGGGATAAAAATAAAATTAACACAAGTAATAAAATATAATTAATAATTGACTTTAACTGAAATAAAATTAAAATGAAATTATTTTTATATTTTTAAAAATTATATTAAAAACAGGAATATAAAAATCATGGAAGACTTAAGATAATACTAGTATAACGATACTGATGAATATAAATAAAAACAAAAACAAACATTTATAAAATAAGACATATTGAAAATATTTTTGTGTTTTTAAATTTATGATTTTAAATTAAAAGTAAAACAATCTAATATTGTATAATAACCCAAGTAGATATTTTTAAAATACTAAAATGCTAAAACTAACTTTAAAATTTGCGCGGGTCAAAAATTACGTGCTTACAGCTGCCCCTCTTTGCTTGGAAACACGAAGAGTTTTCGGAGCAAAGAACAATAAGCAACGTAATTGATTTATGAATGACACTTATTCAAAACGAAACAAAGATGGACAAGAGATTGTGACCGAGCCTTGATATCTTAGCTGCCTACATATCCTTGGCTATAAAGGAATCAAGCCACATGTAGTTCAGAAGTAGAATAGTGATGGAGTATACCGAGGCAGAGAGTCGATCGATGTTCCGTTCTGTCGAGGTGCTGTTCCGTCGAGGTTCCGTTCTGCGGTCCTTTTATTACATCAAATCAAAATCTAAAAGAATTTATAAAACCTATCAGCTATGAGTTACAAGATCCCTATCTACAAGCCTACTGAAGCTTGATCTTGAGTCTTGAATGGTTCTTCATGCAGACCTTTTGATTTGAACCTTGATGCTTGCTAGCTTCAGGTGCTGAATCATTCTTCCATGACTTCTTTGGATCAAGATCGGGCATGCAATGCTCATAACTTCAACCATGTTTTCAGCAGTTCACATCTTTCGCCTGCTTCTGCATTTTTGGATTCCCCCTTTTTTTCTTTTTTTTTTTTCATTTTTCTTTTCTGCTACTTCTAACTTGGATTGAATTCTGAAATGGATTCCCTCGTTTTCCAGGTGGGCACCTACAATCAAAACAACAAAACAAATAAAATTTTCTGCCCCAGTTTGCACTAGAAAGATTTGTGAGTTATTAGCAAAATTATAAATCACCTATGCTATTGATGCAATGATGAGAGTAAAACTGAAGATTCGACTAGGATGTGCATCTCCTGTAAGTAAAACCAATAAACTTTGACTAGCAAATGCATCTACTAACAATATAACCTGAATGACCCAAATTAGGAAGTGCGTCTCCTAGGGATGAAACTTGAATGAACCAAAATTAGAAAGTGTGTTTCCTAGGAATAAACTTAAATGATCCAAAACTAGGAAGTGCGTCTCCTAAAACAAGACTATCACCTGAAAGACCCACACTAGGAAGTACTTCTCCTAGGGGTAAAACTTTAATTTAGGAAGTGCGCCTCCTAAAATAAAATTATTACCTGAAAGACCCAGACTAGGAAGTGCGTCTCCTAGGGGCGAAACTTGAATGACTCAAACTAGGAAGTGCTTCTCCTAGGAATGAACTTAAATGACTCCAACTAGGAAGTGCGTCTCCTACAGGTAAAACTTGAATGAATCAAACTTGGAAGTGCGTCTCCTAGGGGGTAAAATCTCAATTTAGGAAGTGCGTATCCTAAAAGTATATTCTAAAAAATCCAGACTAGGAAATGCGTCTCCTAGGGGTAAAACCTCAATTAGGAAGTGCATCTCCTAAAACAAAAATATAACCTGACAAACACAGACTAAGAAGTGCGTCTCCTAGGGGTGAAACTTCACTAACTCACACTGGGAAGTGCGCCTCCTAGAAAAAAACATAAATGACTCAAATTAGAAAGTGCGTCTCCTAGAAATGAACTTAAATGACCCAAAACTAGGAAGTGCGTCTCCTAGGGGTATGTCGACGCCCCCTTTTTCTCGCGAAATCGGATTTATGACAGTTGAGAAGACAACACTATCCCCGTTTAGGAATTGGGTTTTTGGATTTGAAGAGTCGCCACCTAATGATTATTGTACATTAGGACACTTTAAGGAAGAATTTGAGATGAAGAACCAGAGTTTGGGTAAGGGCTAGAAATTATCTCGAGGGGAAGGTGTTAGGCACCCCTCAAGATCCAGTTGTGTAATTCCCTGCCATGTTATAATTGTGACTTTAAGCAAGCAAACATAAGTAGACAAGCAAGAATTACAAATACAAGGGGGGCTTTTAAATAAGAGTTGCAAATAATTTGAAACTAAAACGAAATTAAAGAAGATGAAATTTTACATAGAAAGTAGTTTTGAAATTCAGAATAAACGAGTGAAGAGGGAGAAATTTTACATAATTGCTGGAAGTAGCAGTTAAAGAAGCTGAAATTTGAGAAAAGCAGTTTTTGAAGTAAAATATACAGGTAAAGGGAGAGGGGTCCTACGTTTATAAATAATATGGATCACCCCACACAACACCCAGTAATCATTTATACACGTGGTGTTATCGCGTGGTCATCATATCCATATTCTACCCTTTCCACCCCGTTAAGGTATTAAAGCATGGAATGTCTCGTTACTTATTGCATGCTAGTACCCGTCCCAATCCTATCAGTCCCAGAGGCATTTGGACTACTAGTCCTAAAGGGAGAGGGGTTTGAGGCCTTTTGGGAGTTTTCAAAGGACAAAATACTAAGGCGTCAATCAAAACACATAATGCCAGTAAAGGGGAAAGCAAATAAGCAAGTAGGGCTCAAATAAGCCTCCTTAAATCAGATAAATCCATTGAGTTTAGCATGTCTTGCACGTAATGGTTTGGTCTTAAATTAAATAAAGCGACGAGCAGACTGGTTCAACACATATTTTTAGACAGGAAGTCTGCATTAGGCTCTCTCGAATGCAGTTGTCTAAAAATGATTTGATTGATTAATTAATCCTTTATCTAAATGTTAGATGGAACTATTGATTTTAAAACACAAACTGATTATAAAGCAAAGTTATAGAGTAAAAGGAGTTTCAGAAAAAGAATGTACTGCTTTTGAAAAAGGGTTTAATGTAAAAAAAAAATAGTGAACTCCTGAGGATATGCAGACTAATTGGAAGAAGAGTTTCATGAGTTTCAGAAAAAATACAGATTCATTTAGAAAAGATCCGTTACTTTACGAGCTTCAGTAAATACTAATTTCAAAAGTGAATGCTATTTTGAATGAATGAAATGGCTCAGATTCAAAGTTCCTATAGGCATGCACTCTATGCGTTAACTGATTTTGACCTTTTAAACAGGAGTACTGCAGACATGGTATCTATATGCAGTTTTGTTGTTAAGCCTAATTGTTTGCCTAATTATATGCAGAAAATGCAGATCCCTATAGGCATGGTATCTATATGCTTAGTTGTTAAGCCTAATTGCTTGCCTAATGACGTTATTATCTGCTGTAAAATGGAAATCCCTATAGGCATGGTATATATATGCTTAGTTGCAGAAATCAAATGTTAAATCCTATAGATATGCTTTCTATGTGTGAAGTTGCTCAAATAAGAAATAAAACCCTATATGCATATTTTCTACCTTTAGTTAATGCTGTATGGTGGTCCGGGCCCGGGCCTAAATGGGCTAAACGGGCCTGGGCTTAGCGGTCCCGGGCTCTGGCGGTCCCGGGCTTCACGGTTCCGGGCTTCACGGTCCCGGGCTTCGTGGGCTTCAACGGGTGGAATCAGCCCATGACGGGCCTAAGCACATATGGTCCTGGGCTAAATGGGTCGGGCTCGTAGGCTTAGCGGGCCTAACATGCTTTTTTTATTTCTGGGCTTTTTTTAAAATTTTTTTTTTAAGGCAATTTCTTGTAAACCATATATGTGTGTATATATATAAATTGCTCTTATACATGGCTATATAAATATATGTAGTATATATATAATATAGAAATCTAATTATTAAAGTGTTTGACGAAAAAGTAAAATAATAAAATAATAGTAAAACTAAATTTGCATGCATAATAAATTAATAACAAAGTATAACATGAAGCATAAATACGTCTAATAACTTTAAAATAATTCAAATTGTTGAAAAATCATAAAGACGAATTTGTGGATAAATACCCTCAACACAATACTTTATATGCCACGTTAAAATTCCTGCGGTACACCCTGAACGAAAATTTAAGACTCTTCCATAGTTCTTGCACTTTAATATTTGGCCTTGTTAATTTTATTCAAGCACTTCATAGTATTGCGAAACAAATAAGTGCACTCTTTCCGAACGAGGCATGATTTAACTTGAAAATTGAGATTGAGACTTGAAGTCTTGAAAATTGGAGATTGAGAGATTGAGAGAAATTTAGATTGAGAAATGAGTATTGAGTATTGAAATGAAGAAGAGGGGGGTGGGTATTTATAGTGTTAGAGAAGGTTAGTTTTGTATATTAAAAAAAAAAACAAAAAAAGCGGCTATTTGTGCAATATGACTGTTGGTGGTCATTGGGGGTGGGGTCCTCATTTTGAAAAATCTTGTTTTGTAGTATATATAGTATATATAATATATAGTATTTATAATATATATAGTATACTAGTATAGTATACTATATATAGTATGTTATGTATATACTATATTTCCAGATATAATTTCTTGTAATATTTTGTAGTATATATATACTATGCATATATATATATATAGTATGTTATGTATATATATTTCCTTATATATTTTCTTGTAGTATATATAGTATGTTATATGTATATATTCCCTTTATATATTTTCTTGTAGTATATATATATATATATATA